>JAAGEH010000452.1:29777625-29938923 GCA_011751065.1 Lasiurus cinereus | reverse complement strand
AGAACTAGAAACCGGCTCAGTGTGACCTCCAGAACTAGAAACCGGCTCAGTGTGACCCTCAGAACTAGAAACCGGCTCAGTGTGACCCCAGAACTGGAAACCGGCTCAGTGTGACCTCCAGAACTAGAAACTGGTTGTGCCTCAGAAAGGCTCAGAGCAGAATCTCCCAGCATTTACTGTTCATGTGACACCCTCACAGTTTCTACTAAACCCTTAACCCCCTTGTAGTATTTTATTTGCTTAACAGTTCCTTTACTTTTTAAAAAAAATACATTTTTTAAAGAAAGCTTTATTTCTCTGTCATGAGTGAAACCCAAGTGTGATTCACCATCAAGATTAACAGTTTAAATATCTAATGCATAAAATGTATTTATTGGTGTACCCCATTTCAGGGGTTCCTACCTTGCTCTAGGAAGAGCTAGCTCCAAGAGAGTCCCACCCTGTCTAGTCCTCTCCCCACCGACACCCCCAAAAGACTCCTGGTACACCTGGCTTCCCTCCCTGGGGCATTCCTGGGGAAAAGGGGTGCTGGTGTCCCTCAGGGGAAGTAGCCTCTGAATTGTGGTAAACAAGGACTCTCTCCCACCACCCTTCCTGCATTTGGCCTAAAGGATTCCTAAGGGGGCCTGGTGCATTTTTAAAGGAAGAGTTTTCAGTTTGGGCCCAAGAAAGGTGTCACTGCTGATGTCAGCAAGGACTGGAGAGACTGGGTCCAATGTGAACAGCGATGATCCTGTTAGAAATAAGGCGAGCTCCCAAATTCAGGGGTCCTGGTAGAACACAAAACATACTCGGGAGCCAGGTAGCAGGGCAGACATCTTTACTTCTACGTAGAAGCGTGCGCACACATGGTCTGAAAGTATGTGTACAACGAGCAGGTGGTCTGCTTGGGTATATAATCCCTGATGCATGTGCCCTGTTCCTTGCTCTTGATTGGAGCTCAGTGCACAGTCTTTCGTGATTGGCTAATTCAAAGGGAGGGGTTGGCCTTTGCTATTTCAAGATGGCGGCCCCCAGGGGAGCTGCAAGCCCTGAGGCCAACATGAGGGCTGCCAAGTCACAAAGTCCAACATGATGGCCGTCTAAACTGTCCTTTGACAGGAAAGATGACCTGTGTATTCTCACAATCCCAGCATAAGGTGGGCAGATTGTGCTCATGTTACTCCGCTCTTCCAGAGCCGGCCGGGCCTCTCGCTTACTCGGGCATCAGCTCCAGAGGGGTCTGGGTTCACAGAGGTAGAATTTCCCACTTGAGCTGTGCTTTGGGCTCCAGGGTTTGCCCTGTGAGTGGTTACCATCTGGCCTCACTCATGTTCTGCCTTGTCTGTACTCCTGCCCCCGGTGCCTGGGGGAATTATCAGCGAAGGCACTAGAGGGGGTTGGATGGGGCCAGCTGCCTGTGGCACAGATGTCAGTCAGAACCACTAGTGTCCTTCATATATAAACCCCTTCAGGACCAATAAGATAAGGTAAACATTCAGTTTTCTAAGAAAGAGACGGGCCATGCAGAAAGGAAGCTAAATGAGGACAGAAGCACAAACAAAGCATGGTCACACTTGCCAGTTAATGATGAAAGAAGGAAACAGTGTTTTGTTTGCCTGTCAGGTTTGCTGTCCTGTGGGCAGACATGCCCTGCAGTGCTGCTCAGGGTGCAAAAGACTTATGGCTTTTCTTGGGTCCTTTTGGCAGAACCTGCCCTGAGAATCAAAACTGTGCACGCACTTCGTAATTTTACTTTTAGCAGTTTAGGGTGAGTTCAGGGAAAAGGCGGATGGCCATCTAATGGGGTGAAATTGGTTAAGTAAATTACAGGCTGTGGTACTGCCTACACAACTGTTCACTTGTTTGGTCAGTCAACAGTAAAGCACGGAAAACCTCCTGTATACCAGGCACTATTCCGGGCTCTGGGGCTCCTACAGTGAAGGAAATAGACAAAAAACTCATCCTAATGGGAAGTGAGAGAGGATGGATGGATGGATAGATGGATGGACAGATGGACAGGCAGACTGATGGTTGGGTAATATGTTCGCTAGTGGTGAGGGCTAAAGGGTTCAGGACAGGCATCCCTGAGAAGGAAACAATGGAGGGGAGACCTGAAGGGGAAGCTTTGAATGAATCTCTGGGACAGATACTCGGACAGAAAGTGTGGGGTGCACCCCGTGGCCCAGAGAGGGGAGCTGGCCTGGTGGTCCCAGACTGAGAAGATGAGAGGGGGTGGCAGTGGGGGAGGGAAAGAGAGGCCAGCTGCTCATGGGAGGCCCGGGTCGAGTTTGAACAGAGGAGTCCCTTAAATGGTGAAATGACCCCTCTGCGGAGCACGCTTTGTAGGGGACAGGAGCTGAAGCCGGGGAACAGTAGGCACTGTCACCACTGACCAGGCAAAGGGAGGTGGCAGCTGCACCAGGGTCAAACAGTGTAGCGGGAGAATAGTCTGATTCTGGACACAGAGCTTTGGAAAGGAAATCGTATGAACCTATATATCTCTTGTTTTCAGGAATTTTAGCAACAACCTTCCTTGGGACATCCAGTCGGGTGGGACCATTTGTCCTTACAGATTCTTGTGGCCTCCGTTGGCCCTGTGCGCGGGTATGAAGTAGAAGGTAAAGGCCGATGAATAAATTGATGCAATTACCTGGGTATACTGGCTTTCTCTCCTAAGCTGAGCCTACCCAAAGTGCTGGAACACTGCATTTCCTCTCCTGGCTACATGCTTGATGGAGACACATGCACACATGCCCCCCAAAGACTGGCAGGCGCATGCACAGGATTACTGCTTGTGACAGCTACAGTCCGGAAACCAGAATGCTCGCTGGCCAAGGCTCGGGGCACGCCCTGAAGGTGGGAAAGCGATGGCTCCCCGCCTCCCCGGCCCCACCGGCCAGTGCAGAGCAGCAGCCAGATGTGGGACTTGTTTGATTCCATCTACGTGAAATCCAGTTCGTCAGGGGAAGCTGACCTGCAGTGGGAGAAGTCAAGCTGTGGGAGGGGGGAGACTGCCTCAGAGTGGCTTCTGGGGACACCATTTGTGGCAGATCCCTATGCTGGGTTCTTGGGATTTCAGGCCCTTTTCTATATGTGTGTCAGATTCCGTTAAAAGGTGACTTTTAAAAACGTGTACAGTTTTGGAAATCTGTGCTTATGCATAAAAAAGCCTTAGAAGGATGGTCAACAAAAAATTGAATAGAGGTTATCTCTGGAGAATAAGGTTATGCATGATTTTTATTTTATTTTTACTCTTTTCTCTGTGTAGAGAATTTCTAGGACCTTTCATGTGTGTTTGTGTGTGTGTGTGTGTGTGTGTGTCTGCATACACACATGTACACATGTATTAGGTTTACTACCAGTCTGATGCAGCCAGGGCTTCGACAGCTGCCCAATAACAGATACCAGGGAGCTCAAAAACTCCGCCCGATCAAGCATGTCAAGAATAAAGGAGAATATTTGTTAATTGAATGTCATGTTATGTTCTCAGTCATGCTTAATACAAAATAGGCAATTTAGAATTCCCAATTA
Organism: Lasiurus cinereus; assembly: GCA_011751065.1. Lineage (NCBI taxonomy): Eukaryota > Metazoa > Chordata > Mammalia > Chiroptera > Vespertilionidae > Lasiurus > Lasiurus cinereus. The sequence goes on along the minus strand of JAAGEH010000452.1, from coordinate 29,935,410 downwards.
CCCAATTAAAATGCTAATTATCTCCTACCTTGATAAGCCGCTCTCCGGGACAGAGCGAGTGGCTTCTCTCCCCTGCTCCGCCTCTGCCTGCCGTGACCACCGCCGTCTTTCTGCTGTCCTTGCCTCTGGCTGGTGGGTTCTCCCCTTCCAGGGCCTCCGCATCCCGAAGCCTCTCCCGGGGCACCAGCCCCCCTTTCCACCAGCCCGCCTGAGGCACGGCTAGCCTGGGATTGTGTGGGGCCGTTCATGCTGGCTGAGATGTGCGGCCCGGGCTCTGGAAGGAGGAGCAAAGCCGCAGCCACCCCCACTGCTTGTGGAGCAGGAGCCTTGTCCACCGCAGGCCTGAAACCTTGGGGCCACTGGAGTCAGAACCGTGTGTGGACTCCAAGCTCCCGCACAGATTCGGTGGGTTCCCTGACCCCTGCACCTGGCCGCTCTGAGGGGAAGGTTCCTCCTCTGAGAAGGGAAAATTGCTCTCTCCTGGGAGGATTGTTGTGAATGCTAAGTGTGGCAGGTGGCTGTTTGATTTTTCTTCTTGGAGGGGCTGTGTCACCCGGCCCAAGTATCAGACAGAGTAGGCAGCCGGGCCTGCATTGGCTGAGTTCTACATGAGCCCCACGCCTGCTCCCTGCTCCCCCAGCCCCTCCAGTGCAGACCCTTCGATCCGGGGTGCTATGGATGGGACCCTGGCAGCACCTGAGGAGTTGGGAGTGGCCTGGGCAGTGAGTGGGACTAACTAGTCTGTTTTTATCCGGTTGTCACTCAGGCCCAGCAAGCCACCGCCACATACCCTCAAGCCCCCAAGGGGGGTCTTGAGTTCTAAGATGATGCTGGCCCTGGTCCAGTACTGGGGCAGCAGGGAAGGGGCTCACAGAACATGAGGAAGAAAGGAAGCTGCCGCTGGTGGAGACGGCCATACAGCCTGGCAGAGGGTCTGGCTTCTGGTGGTGCCCTGTCGGCGCGGTCTCCAAGCGGTGCCGTGAGCACCGCTTTATTAATAATGCACTTCTGGGTTTAGTCCAAGGCTTTAAGTCATTCCCTTCTTGGCAACAGACCATGTGATTCTACTTGCCTATTTAAAACATGCTCAGAATCTCAGGTGGCTCCCTAGCGTTCTCTGTGTCTTTCCTTACCCAGAGGTCTGGGGAGCAGAGAGGCAGAGCAGGCCCCTCCTCACCTTTCACCACTCCTCAGAAGGCCACAGAGAACTGTTAGAGGAGCTGGGACTCAGGGAGTTCGAGGGTGGGGCAGAGGCATCTGGGAAGGAACCGTATGCTAAGCTGCCCCGGGTCAAGGGAAGCCCGTGTGCACACCAGTTTATCCTGGAGATGCTGCACGTGGGCTGGAGGACGCCCTAGAGAGCCTCGCTGTGTCCGGGCCGTGGATCTGCACGTTAATGTACCTGTATGAGGTACGGTTACCCCATTATACAGATGAGGAGACAGAGGCATGGAGAAGCCATATATACTGCTGGCAAGAGGCAGCGCGTCAGTGTTGGCTTCGGTGTCATTGGTAAGCAGTGCCCGGGAGGCTGGGTGTGAGGCTCAGGGCAGCACAGCGGGGAGCTCACAAGCCTGAGGGCATCCAGGGAGATTGCACCCACAGCAGGCTGGGCTGCCATCCGGGCCCAGGAAGACACTGTGTTTAGTTTCTAACACCTCAGCCCCGCGCTCTCTGGCCCCTCCCAGATTGCTATCCCTGTGTCCTAATAGCTGCTCTCCTAGGCCCTCTGCTCAGCCCAGTGGCTTCCTCCACCCTGCCCACCCCTGCCCACCTCCCTTCCGTGCTGATGTTCCTGGCCCGGCCTCCTGGCAGCCTGACGTACATCCAGGCCTGGCCCGGGAGGGGACGACGTGGCCCCTGCTGACCCCCCTGGCTGGCTCATGCTTGTGCTGATAGCTCGGGATTCTTGCTGTCAGGGCAGCCCTTCTGCCCTTATCTTGGGCAGCTGATGTGATTTTATGGGGCCATGTCTATCTCCTCATCAGATGATCAACCTCCGGGGCAGGAGCTAGGCCCCGAGGGAGGCCCAGTGGTGCTGTCCCTGGAGACACGGTTCCTGCAGGTCTGGGCCCCAGAATCCGCTGTCCCTGCCCATCAGTCATCTCCAGACTCTGACAGATGGGCCTGCCCCTTTGCCGCAGCAGTAACTACAGTCATCTCCTTACTCATAGCACAGACTCTCCAGGTTACTCTCAGGTTCTCACTTATGCCTGGATGCAGAGCATTCTCTACCCATGTCTTGCTTATGATAAATTTATAGGCGAGGATATTAGAAGAACGGCCATGGGAGGAAAGCTTCAGGACCACAAAGCAGCAGGTGTTTATGAGGTGGGACAACGATATGGACAGACCCCACCTTTCCCTCCTGCAGCTGGCTCTTCATAAAATCTGCCTGACCTGTTATCAAACGGTACTTGTAGGTACTAGTTATTTTCTATGTGTGTGTCATCTCCATCTGAGGATTCTGTTACCAGAACTTCTCGGGGTCTAAGCCTGCTTGCTGCTTGCTGTGTCTGACAACTCTTGTGAACTATTTTCCGATTGTGAGTTCATGCTCAGGGTACAGATGTCCAGTTTGGTTTTGTGTCTGCTCCTGCCCGGTAATCCAGGTGTCACCAGTCAGGGACCATTTCAATCATTTCCTGGCATGGGAGTTTCCAAACCGTAAGGTAGTTCATGCCTGAATCTGAACCCCATGGAGGACAGACCCGTGCTATCAAATCATAGGACGTGTTTTTATTTTCCCCAGAGCCCTGTTAGGCTTCCTGATGGCCTCCCGTGATGCTCATGAATTTTCTCCCAAGTCTACCCTTTTGCTAAGGGTGCACCCCTACCAGGGCCCCAACTTTATGTGGGGGTATGGCTCAGGTCTAGCCTCCTGTCTCTCGTGTGCCTGAGGTCTTGCTGCTGTCCCCACATGGCCGTGAAGCCAAGGCCTTCAGGTTCCCTTCCTTCCCGGCCTCCCCGTTCCTGTCCTGTGGCCACTGCTGATTGTATTCCATGCAGCATCTCCAAGTGTTGGGGGAGGGCCTCCGGTTACATGCTCTGCCCTCATGTCATTGGGACTGAGTTTGGCCATAGGCAGGGTCAGTCAGAGCTTAGGCCCTGTGGTGCACCCTCGTCTGGCTCCGTTTACCGTATTTTGTGTAAAGGCTGGAGGGTCTCCGGCCTCCCGTGGGAACCAGGTGGCTCTGCCGCTGCAGTGTGTCCCGTGACTGTGCCTGCGGAGCACTGACCGAGCTGTGCGGGGCCCCCAGTCAGCCATGTGGATTGCAAGACACGCTTGGTAGAGTGTCCACTCCCCTCTCCCAACCCCTCGGAAGTCAGAAATACGTCAGACTTGCCTCTTCCACAGGCCCCCGAGCCACCACACCTTCCCCTGAACTCGGGCACCTTCCCGTGTCCACAGCCAGGCCGAGGCCCAGAGAGAAGGCCCCGGAGGAGTGTGAGCAGAAAGCCCGGGCCCGTGGCAGCCGCCTGTCACTGCCACCAAAGCGCATCATGCTCACACCATGCTTGTCCTCGCATCATGTTAGGAAAGTTCATTGCAAAACGAATTAGGTGCTGAAATCCAAAAACTTCAGATCCTGTAAACATTCAGCATGTGGCGACTCCCTCGTCTTCTCAGCCCTCCTTGCGGGGGTGGGGGTGGGGGGGTGGGGGGAGTGTCCCCGTGGTGGGGAGCTGAGCCGTGCGGCGGCGGCTGTGGGTGAAAGCTGGGTCAGCTGGTCTTCAGTTTGGGGCTTCTGCAAGCTGTACCTCTTACTCTCCATTGCTTTTTTCATAAAAGAAAGCGATGAAGGCTGTTTCTGTGAGTAAGTTACACAGCAGAGCAATGCCTGCTGCTGGGAGTGGCTGCAGGAGGGAGCCGGCCCCACCCCGTCTCCTCTGGCTGCTGGGGAACTTGCTTGCCTGTTCCTTCACACCCTCTGCCTGCCCATGGCTTCAACAGAGGCCCGCTGTCCCCATCACCTCGAGAACAGCTGTGCACCCTGAGGCCTGCTTCTGTCCGAGCTTCTCTCAAAGCCCAGAGCTCCGCCGAGGGAGTGTGCTGTCCGTGGCCACTCTCCTCCCACTGTGACTTGTTCTTGCCGTCCCCGCAGCCTCCGGGATTGAAGCTGGTCAATGGCAGCCAGCTGAGTGCTCTTGCCGTGACCGGGGATGTGCGGCTCTCCTTGCCTCCCTAGCAGTTCCTGAAATCCTATCTCTTGAGGAAATATCTCTCACAGATACCCAGCCATGAGGGTCATAAGGCAAATATGAAAGCTGAAAGCCGATCGAACTGACCAGCAACTTCATACCCGATTGTAACAATCCTAGCTAATAAAAGAGTAATATGCAAATTTTTATACCTCTGCTACACCCACAAGCCACACCCACCAGCCAATCAAGAGAAAATATGCAAATTAACCCAACCAAGATGGCTGTGGCCATGGGGAGAGCAACAGGCTTGGGTTTCCCTGGCAATGGAGGAAGCCAAGCTTTCCGCCTGCCTGGCCTGCCTTGGCCTCCACTTAAGGCTACAAAGTTTCAATTATATAAGATAAATAAATCCTAACAAAAATGGCTGTGGCCACAGAGCGAGTAGGAGGCTTGGCTCTGCTCAAGGATACAAAGTTTCAGTTATAGAAGATAAATAAATCCCAGATCCCAGGGCCTCCGCTTGGGTTACTGGGGGTGGGGGGTGGGGGGGTAGGAGGGTATGGCCAGCCTGCAAACCACCACAAGCCCTTCGCCCAGGCCACCCCATGCCCCAAGGGAACACTCACCCTGATCCAGGACACCCTTAGGGCAAACCAGCTGGTCCACACCCGTGCACCAGTCCTCTATCTTATCTAATAAAAGAGTAATATGCAAATTGACCATTACTCCAACACACAAGATGGCTGCCCCCATGTGGTCAAAGATTGCCCCATATGGACACAAGATGGCCACCACAAGATGGCCAGCAGGGGAGGGCAGTTAGGGGCAAACAAGCTGGCAGGGGAGTGGTTAGAGGGTGATCAGGCTGGCAGGCAGAAGCGGTTAGGGGCAATCAGGAAGGCAGGCAAGTGAGCAGTTGAGAGCCAGCAGTCCTGGACTGTGAAAGGGATCCCAGATTGGAGTGGGGGCTGAGAGACACACCCCACACCAAGCCTCTAGTTTTACATAATTTGTGTTTACAGTGTCTGGAAGATTAGACTGTTCCATATAGACATTCTCTAAAACAGGCCTAGAATGTCAGAGCAGACTCACCACAATGCTCAGAGGGCCTTTGTGCTTCTAAAGACGGGAAGGAGGGGGGGGGGGCGGCACAGCCCTGTGATTGGTCCCCCTGCCTGGGTGGTGGGTGGCCTGGGCAGGGCCACCTGCAGAGCAGGGCCCGAGCTGTTGCCCAGGCCTCAGGAGGGCTGAGAGCAGTCCCCACCATGGCCTGGTCTCCGCTGGGTTCTGTAGAGCCTGGGCCCTTGGAGCTCTGGGTCCCACGAAGAGATGAGCCTCCTCCGAGTTCCTAAGGCATCTGGTGGGGGAAGGGTGGCGTCGTAGCTTCCCCAGAGTTCCTGCCCAGCTTCCGGGGGTTTAGTACTGCTGATGTGATGTGGCTGTGGTTGTGGCTGTGGCTGGTGGGGCTCGTCCCAAGTCTGGAGAAGCAAGGCCTGCCCCACCCAGGCCCTGCTTCTCTCCACCTCCCTGGAGACCGCCCTGTCCCGCTCTTTCTATATGTCCCTCGGCCCCATCCTCCAGGCCAGTGCCCAGCAGGTCCTGCTGTCCTTCCCCTGCACCCCTCCCTGCGATCAGGCCCAGGGCCCCAGGTGAGTCCAGCGGAGCAGCTGGGAGAGCTTTTGTGTTCCTCCCTGGCCACGCCCTGCCCCTCCCAGTGGCAGGGGGTGGCCACTGGACCTGGGAATCACAGAAAGATCCTACCTCCAGCCCTTCAGAAACTGTGGCCCCCGCGTCAGCCGTTTCCCCTAGGGCCGGGACTGTCCTCCGATGGGTCTGGCAGGCTGGGCAGCACCACAGGGTCGCAGGTGGCAAGCTCCTCTGGCCTTGTTCCCTGCATACTGATCTCTGCGCTCGGTGGCCGGGGGCTGACCTGGACTGCAGCTGCAGCCTCACGGAGCGATGCCGAGCTCAGGCCTCGCAGGGGCCTCGCAGGCCGTGGTGACTCAGCACTGACGCCGCTCCCTTCTCCCGCAGCCTCTTCGAGCACTACTGCTACGCCCGGGGCGGCATGCGCCACAGCTCCTACACCTGCATCTGCGGCAGGTAAGTGGGCCTCCTGGCACAGGGCGACGGCTGTGGAAGGAAGGGTTTCGGGAACGGGAGGTGTCCCTCCATTCCCCGGCTTCGATGCGCCTGCTCCCTCCCACGCCCATGCCAGCGCCCCAGCTCGGAAGTTACTTCTCCTCCTGGGCCCCAGGAGTGCGGGTTGGCTCTGCTTGCCCTGGGAGTGCTGCAGGGAGGAGGGAGCCGGCCGCCCCTGGCCGCCTCATCCCTCCCACCCAGGCACCCTCCTGGCATGTTGGGCGTCTGTGTGCATGTGTGTGTCTGCATGTGTAGGCATGTGTTGGAGGGGCGTGTCCTGACCATGGGTGGCCCCCTTATCGCCGGCCTCTCTGGTCCGATGGTCCGGCCCCACTCAGCCAGGACGGAGTCGGCGATGCCCACGTCCTCGGCACATGAATAATACATGTGAACGTGTCAGTCCTTGGAAATGTTCTCTAGTAGATAGAGAGAAAAATCATTATTCCTACTTTTATGGTTCCTGCGACTCCCAAACAGGGCCATAAATATTACACCCAGGTGAGTTTTTTTCCTCTGGACAGAAGAAAAGTCCTTTTTTTCTTAAAGGCATCGCGCATGAGAAACGTTCTCTTGAGCAGAGAAGTGAGAGGCCCGGTGCCCTGTCTGCGTCCCAGCAGGACTCCCGGCAGCCCCACCCAGCCCAGGCCCCTCCCAGGAGGCCCCCCTGTCCCTTCAGCCACCAGGAAAGGAGGCTTCCCCAGACCCCCATTCTGTTCTTCACCACACCCACCCCCCCAGCACCTGCCCCCAGCAGCACCTGGGAAGCCCTGTAGGAGGGCGCTCTCGGGCTGTGGGCCTGGCCAGCTACCCTGGGCCTCTGCCTCGGGGAGGTGTGGGGGCCCAGCCCTGGGGCTTGGGGTGAGGCTAAGCTGTTGACTTCCCCCATCCTCTGCAGCGGTGAGAACTCGGCCATCCTGCACTATGGACATGCTGGGGCCCCCAATGACCGGACCATCCAGGATGGAGACATGTGGTGAGTAAGGCCGCCCACGCTGCCCTGTCCTGGCTCGGGGTGTGAAGAGCAGGGCCACGTGGGACTGAACCTCACGAGTGACTAACCGGGCCTGTGGGTTCCGCCCTACAAGGGCTGACCGCAGCGAGGCAGTCCTGCTCTGGGCCCAGGCTCCTCTGCCACGGGCACTGGCCTACATGGTATCCTCTCTCCAGGAGCAAGGGAACCCCAAGGGGCGGGGACTGGGGCTGCAGGGCTGGGGCGGGTTCTGGCGGCCCTGGGACAGTGGGCTCTGAACTGTCCCCAGGCCCTGCCCTCTGACCTCTGCATCAGTGCCTCCACACTGACACCTCTGACTCGGTGCTGAGAGCAGGGCATCTCTGCCCTCTGAGGCCTGGCAGCCTCGGCCGCAGGACCCTGGGCATAAGCGGCCATTGGTTCAGGAGGTCAGAGGTGCTGCCTTCTCTGAGCAGTGCGACGCTCCCAGTTCCTCGTGGAGCCATGACTAAGCAGTGTGGGTACGACCTGTGGCTCCAGCCCTCCGGATCCTGCCCGTGGACCCCATGTTCAGGACTCATCTGGGCCGAGGCCCCACCTTGCGGGGCCTCTTCTCTGGGCCTGGGGAGGGGTCTGTGGGTGTCTCTCAGACCTGGACTAGCCCCCCAGCCCCTGAACTCTTCACCACCAGACATCCGGCGGGCCAGTCCCAGCCGCCATAGAGCTTGTGCGCTGCCCGGAGGCCACAGGCTCTACAGGTGGCCTGTGTGGCCTTCGGCATCGGGCTGTGGTCCTGGACAACAGTGAGGGGCAGAGTGGGACCTGTTCACTGTCCCTCCCGGGTCTTTGGAGCCTTTCCCTTCTGCTGCTAAGGCACCTGAGCAAGCTCCCCACCCCTGCTTCCGGGCAGTGCCAGGCTTCCTCTCCATGTGTGCCCTGCTAGCCTGTCCCCGAGCTGGAGTTCCAGACCCCTGCTTCCTGCAGGTGTGACCCAGCCCTACAGCAAGGAGTGGGGAGCCTGTGCCCAGGGTCCCCAGCCATGTCCATCAGGGCCATGACCTGAGAGGCGTGCTCTGAGTTGTCACTGCCAAGTATTTGGGGGGACCTACTCTGTCCCACAGTCCCCCTACCACAGGGCATACCACACTTTTGAGTGGCCAAGTGTCTTCAGTCACCCGGGTCAGTAGCTGGATTGGATAGTCTGTCTCAGGCCAGAGTTGGTAGGAGCCCAGCTCAGCCCTCAGGAAGGAAACAGAGCCCCTTAGTGCCTTCTCCGAGCCTCAGTACACATGTCTGTGAATGGAGACAGCACACCCTCTCGGGACTACAGGGCACAGACACCACATGTGCCCTCTCTCCGGGGGCCTGAGCCAAGGGCCCTGCTGCTCTCTGTGACCTCTCCGAGTGTCCAGCATCCCCAGACCCGGGGCGTGCAGCAACCGGACAGGGCCCTCCCCTGGCCTGGCACCAGGAGCATCTGCTAATGTAGACTTTCTCACCCTGCTCTCACCAGTGACCGTGTGCAGGCGAGGTCCCTGAGACGCAGGGGAGGACCAGGTCCAAGTGCAGGGCCAGGGGGTTTGGGAAAGGGTTGGCTGCCTCAGACTGGGCTCAGCCGGTGACTGAGGAAACACAGGGGCGGGCCCTGCCCCCTGGGCCTTGGCTGAGCACTGTTGGCCCCAAGGAGAGACTGCCTGGCCTCTTCAAGGACTGTGGCCTCCTGTAATGCTTCCCGATGTTCTTTGACTCTGCGGCCCATTCTGGCTGGGGGGACAGGACGTGGGAAGCCAGGACCCAGGCAGGGTCTGGGACCAGCCACAACAATGGTCCCAGCTGTTCCGGGGTAGCCCTGGCCAGCCGGAGGGCGGGAGTGTTTCTCTGTGAGCCCGGCACACCCAGAGGAAGTGGCTACTTCTCCCCTCCCGTCTTGATTTGCCCCAGGGAGTGTCTTCACCCCGGGAGAGCCGGTCCCGGCTCTGATCCTGGGGTGGCCCCCGCGGGGTGGGCCTGGCTGGCCAGGGTGCAGCAGACATCAGAGGCCCCCCACCCCCACCCCAGCCCAGGTGCTGTGCCTTCAGCCCTTCTGGGCAGCACTGGCACCTGCATCCCCTGGTCACAGCTTTAGAGACAGAAGTGATCCAAGGAATCCCTTGGATGTTAATGCCAAGCCCAAATTGGTGATTTTATTTTTCTAGTGCCAACTTTGAAATATAGCCAGTAGAACAATTATGAGTTTATTATAGTCAATTTATTATGAAGCATTTAGAACAACATGTTTTGTTGATTACTGCTTTGGCCAAATTGCTGGCAGCGTTTATAAGCCATTGTTTTATTGAAATTGATCTATTGAGCACCCACTGCATTTGGTAAATAATAAATCACTGTTATCCCAACATAAAAGCCATGGCACTTCATCATAAGGTATGAAATCAAAATATGAGCAGAGTGCAGAATGCTTTCTGAAGCCGAGTCTCCCAGCGCAGTGACGCTCTGTGTCCCAGTCCCTCCGTGTCTGCCAAAAACGCCCCAGAGATATCTTAACATAGCGGCTGTTTGGGGGGCGGAACTGGTCCAGGGGAGTCAGACTTGACCGGATAAGGTGGGGAGCGGGTGCTGAGTGCACCAGCTCTTTCTAATTCTCTCCCCAGAGTCCGAGACACCCCTTCCACACACACACACATACTTACACACATAGGAAGCCTAAGAGAGGCAGGGCTGTATGATAATGAGCATAGAAGGTCCCCAGTTCAAGTCCCTGCCTTCCCCTGCTGAGTGGCCACCCTCAGCCTTAGTTTCTCTATCATCATTGGGGTAACATAGCACTTAGCTCTGGGAGGATTCGGTAATAGTAGTGCTGAGCATAGAGCCTGTCCCAGCATGGCCCTAGGCAAGTGGTTCTAAACCTTCCTAAGGCCGCAACCCTTGCATACAGTTCCTCATGTGGTGGTGACCCCCAACCATGAAATTTTGCTACTGCTATGCATTGTGATGTAAATATCTGCATTTTCCGATGGTCTTAGGCAACCCCTGTGAAAGGGTCGTTCGACGGGGGTCGCGACCCACAGGTTGAGAACCGCTGCCTTAGGCAGATAAGAGCTACAGCACAGTCGCCATCTCCCCCGAGCCAGCAGGTCGGGCCTCTCCTACCTGTGCTCCAGCAGCTGGTTCAAAGACCAGGCCCGTATGTTCACAGATAGCCCTTGAGTCACATGGTGTGCCTGTTCTGTGTTTTCAGCCCCTACCTGTGCTCTGGGCGTATGCCAGGTGGAGCATGAAGCTGGCCAGCCCACTCCCCAAACCTCTGTCCTTTCCGTACCAGGAGCTTCCCTGGAGCCGGGCCAGGGTCTCTGTTAGCCTCAGAGAGCACCCTAGACACTGGGGCCTGTACGTTCTCACCCCACCTCAGAGTTGTCACAGGAGAGCTGCACAGAGCATTTCCAGGCCCACGCCTCCTTATCGCCTGCACCATCCTGTGTGCCCTCCTGCACTTGCCTAGTTCTCCCCAAAATAGCCTGAGCTTTGGAAGCTGGAGCCACGGAAGTGGGTGGAGGTGCTGAGAACTGGCATGCTGCCCGTGAGCCACCAGGGGGAGCTAGTGTCCATGTTTAAATCCATTGGGAAGCAGTGCACCTAGAGTTGGGCTACTCTTGTGCTGGACTTGGGGGATCTGAGGCCAACCCCGTTGGCACCCCACCTCTCCTGGTCCCGTCCGCAGGTTCACCCCTCGGGACAGAGGTGGGAAGGTGTGCTTCCATTGGGCTCTGATTTGGAAAACAGCTGGGACACCCCTCCTCACCTGCCACCTCCATCTGCTCATGCGAAGGAGTGGTCCCTGGGGTAGGATGCCCTGTGGCCCTTCTCAGAGCCTTCAAAGCCCCAGTCTAAGGATTCGCAGGCCTGGGTTGCCCAGCTGCAGGCAGGATGTGGCTGGTGGGTAGTGAGCCAGACCTCCCAGCGCTTGCCAGAAGAGGGCAGCACAGTATCGGGACATGTGTGCTGGGCCTTCTCCCTGCTGGCCTTGGTATTCTGTGTCCTGGGGGCTGGAGGGGTGTGGTTAGCCCAGTCAGGGGAACAGACCTGTCCCAGCCCCACACTCAGCAGCCAGCCTTTCCCGATCCAGCCCTGTCATGGGACTGGGGCCCCATCTGTCGCTTTCCCCAATTATGGGCAGCCTGAAGCCCCAGCTCTTAACACGCCTTGCCCTGCTGACCAGCGAAGAGGGGGACACCGCTCATGTCCACCAGAGCCCCACTTCTCTCTGCCCAGACGTGTAAGAGCTACCAGTTTCCTCCCTCGAAGACCCCTGAACCCTGGCCGGCATATAGCTTCTAGGTGCTGCTCCTCCCGCTGCTCATGGCACGTCCCCGAGCTGAGGTGGCATCGAGCCCTTCTCTACCAGCTGCCCCGAGCTGCCCCATCCTCTCCTCCAGCAGAGGAGGGGTCATGGCCAGGGCAGGCTCTCTTCCCAACTTGCCATCCTTTTCCTGCTCATTCGCTGTTACCAGCTGTCTCCTTCCTGCCCCCCCTCTCAGTTAGTTCCCTGCTAATTCCACAGCTTTCATGTGGCCTGGGCATTACTTTAAGCTGCTTGGAACGGTCACCCTCTGCTTGCCCCTCTGTTTGTGGACAGCAGCCTGTGTCTCCATCACAGACATCCATCACCCTGGAGGTCGCTTGGTCTGATATCTGCTGGTGTCTGCGCACTGCAGCCTGCAGAAATGCAAGTTGGGGCTGGGGGTTCCGCCCCAACTGGCCAGGGGCTGGGATGGGGGGCCTCCGTGTCCCTCTTTTCCTGGTGCCTGATGCCCCAGTGGGCTTTATAGGGTGTCATCCCCGGGCCACATCCAGCCCCGGCCCTCCACCTTCATGTTTATGTCTCTTACCCACTCCGGTGACTTCACAGGCCGGAGTGGAAAGCTCTGGTCCAGCCAGCCCGGTGCTCACAGACACCACGGGACACTGCTGACCGAAAAGTGAAGCACGTCATGTGCTGCGCGCGTGACGCCGACTCACTGCCGCCCCCACGGCGGCCGCTGCCCCGCTCCCAGCCCTTGCCCCACTGCGCTGCGGTGGCAGCAAGCCCCAGGGGTGGGCAGCCACCGGGTCCCACCACACACTAGGCCAGTTGCCCTGCAGGTTCCTTCCTGGGGACGTGGCCCGTGTGGCTGCTCCGCTCCCGCCCCGTTCCCCGAAGAACAGACCGCAGTTCTTTCCAGACCCACAGGAGGCCCAGCCCGCGCCTGCTCTTGCCCCCAAGTGCGCTGGGATTGCTGGCCCTGGGAGCTGCTGCTTCATTTCCTGTTCTCCTGCCCCCAGGGGGGACTCTCGCGGCTGGGGTGGGGAGAGGGACGCCCGAAGGTACCGAGGAGAGGTCTACTTGGTGGTCAGCCTGTGGCCCAGAGGGAAACTCCAGGGCTCCAGTGGTGGTCTTTGCTGCACGGGCACACCTGGGCTTGGCCCTCAGAGCGTCTGCTGGGAGGGGAGTGGGTGGCTGGCTCAGCGGCCCCTCCGGAGGGGCTGCCCACGGCGCACATGAGCTGGAAGCGATCACACGGTGCGCCTTCCTTTCTGTCTCACGCGAAGCTCTGAAGGAAAGCGAGCGTTTCCTGCTGGTCAGAAACCCCCTGGCCTGGCCTCGAACGCACGCTGGGTGGCTGCAAGTTGGGGTCTGAAATGCTCCTGTCCTCGGGACTGGCCGTGCGCGTGCACACGTGGGCGTGTACGCCTCAGTCTTGGGGGGAAGGTAGCAAGTGTTGGCCACAACTCGGGGGGTTAACCTGAAGCTGCACCCTGAGTGCAGAGTGGCCCTGGCGTGAGCACTGCAGCCTTCCCCCAACTGCTCCCAACCTCGTCACGAGCCAAGTCAGCTTGTAGGCCGTCTGCCTGTGGGCTGGCTGGTCCCTGCGGTGGGCCCGAGGGGCTGAGGGGCTGGGGAGGGGCCGGGTGGGCCTGCGGTGGCAGGTAGCCCGGGCATGAAGCTGCCCGGGAAGAGTCAGCGGAAGACAGAGCCTCTCTTCCCGGCCAGAAATAGAAGCAGTTGAACATATGTGAGGAACGGGAGGCCAGCATGTTGCTTGGAGATGTGTAATATCTCCCCAGATGTCTTACATTATCACACACATTCACGCAGCCAAGGATGGTAGGGTTCCTGGTGGTTTCTCCAAGCAGCCAGGGACCTCGGCTGAGCCAAAGTATGACTGAATTCTTCATCGTCAGCTTGCGTTCAAGGACGGATGAAGTGGACACAGAGGAGTTGGCGGGAGATGATTTATAAAAGAGATGGCTTTCATCCCTGGGTCCAGAATGTCTTAAATCTGAATAACTTACGTGTGCAGGAACTCTGGGGAGGCAGGGTTGTTTTTTGTTGTTTTTTTAAGCAGAAAGATGGGGAACTGAGAGCACAAAAATAGACTCGAGCCCCGTGCTTGCGCGTCGCGGGGCAGGACGGAGCTGTCGGCTCCTTGTGCACTTCCTTCTCCAGAAAGCGGCTGATTTTAAAACAAGAAATACCGCTGAGGTCTTAGAGAATCTCAGTGATAAAGCCAGGCCGGCTGAGTCCCCCGGCACCCGCCACCCCGTGGTCTTTGGGTTGTTGAGCAGAGTTGGGGAAACTCGGTCATCTTGTCCGCCCGGGAAGCCTCGTTTTCAGTTAGATGCCGTAGCCTGTGTGTGCTCTGTGGGCTTCCTGGTTTTTTTCAATAGCGCAATTTCTGTTTTTCTCTGAGATCCGCCCCGGGGTGCTGCTGCAGAGCACCCTCTGACGTGGTGACCCCAGCATCTATGTCCCCCACACTCCTGACTATCTTACGCAGGCCATTCCTGCATGTTCTGAACAACAAACCACAAACCATTTTCTTTGTTGGCCCCAAGGAACCCGGATGAAAATGCTCTGCTCCCGGGGGCCACTGGCCCCATGCAGCTCCGTCCCATGCCTGCCTGCACGCTGGCCCCAGAGGACACAAACCTGCAGCACTGTGGCTGTCCCCATTTTAAAGGTGGGAACACGGAGGCTCTGAAGGCCAAGTGCGAGAGCCAGGACAGGAGAACCCAGCTCTGTCTGGTCTCTCAGCTGATGCCCTCACTCAGAGCCTCCATGGTTTAGAGGAGAGATGTGCCCATCTTCCCAGCCAGCCTGGGGGAGTGTGCCCTGGCAGGAGTCGACCTGCAGGGAGTGGCTGGCCCAGACACTGTGGCATCTGCAGCCTTCTGGGGAGAAGTACCTGGGCGTTTCTGTGCAGGGCCTCTCTGTTTTATCATCCGGCTGCCACACTGGCGTGGGTGGGTCACCTCGAGTGAGGCCCAGGGCCCCCTCGATCCTGTGACTTTGACCTAATCCACAGTTCCCTGCTCTGCTGCTCGGGGCTCTTCCCACCCCTGAGTCACCTAAGGTGTTATCTGGTGCTTTTTGCACTGTTGACACTGCTTGTGGTGGTTTGCAGTTGGAAAAAGACGAGAGATCAAAGAGAGCCCAGTAGGAACTTTATTCCAGCAAAATATCCAGGGATCCTAAGCATTTGGTTTTTCCTTTAAAAATCTGTTTTGGTGCTGCCTGTCGCTTCACATGGCCTGGCCTGGAGTCCCTCACCCTATCGTGTGAGTAGGGACCCCCAAAGACACAGGCAACTTTTAGAACATTAGTTGAGCAGCTGTGTTGACCTTTAGAATTTGGATTTGGGTGAGAGGCCCTTGTAGGAATGGAAGGCACGGCTCTGCCCCTGCGCTCGCTTCGGTTCCCAGAATATGTGTGTGGCTGCAGACTGGACCCCACGGAGAACTGGCAGCCAGGCACCAAGCTGAGCGGGCTCCAGCCAGTCACGCATGCCAGCCCTCCACCTCCGCTCCACCTAGCTCTGTGGTCCGCTGGCCCTGAAGACACAGCAGGACCTCAGGCCTGGGCCAAACCATGTCCCCCAGCTTGGTCCCCATCCTGTGGAGGCTGAGGGGCTGGTGGGCGCCCACACTGTGCTTGCCTTGAGCGGCCTGCTGAGTGCTCCCGTGGGACAAGGCGGGGAGGGGCGCTCTGTCTGAGCACCCTATTCCTTCCATCCGGGCCTGGTCAGCCTGGGCCCAGCGGCCCCTGTGGATTCTGTCCCACCCACTGTGGAGGGGAGAGGTCCCGAGGCCCGGGGGCCCTGTGCGCACAGTCTGGCAGCAGGGGTGTGGGAGCGCGGCTTGGTCTGTCCTGATGTCGGTGCACAGGATCCTGTCACGGGATGTCCAGAGGGCAGGTCATCGTGGCCTGTTCTCCTGACTCAGCGGCCGGCCCATCGGTCCCAGCCGACTGGCCACTGCTGGCTCGCTCTGCAGCTCCATGCCTCGTCCCTCCTCTCTGTCTCCGTTCCTTCGCTCCGGGCCTGCTGGGCCCGCTCTGCCCCTGGGAATGCCGGGGCTCTGGGCAGCCCACGGGTATGGTGTGACTGGCCGGGCCCCAGGAAGACCCGCTGGATGGGGTGGCTCCCCCTGGTAGGCCCAGAGCACCTCTTCCCGTCCCAGCGGGGAGAGGGACGCTCTCCTCTAGCCGGAGCCGAAGCAGACCTGTCGGCTGCGTCTTCACTGAGCCCCCGGGGCCTGCGGGAGGCAGGTGGTGCATCTCAGCCCGTGTTCCTGGTCAGCCAGGTGCATCTGCCCTCGGCCCTGTGCAGGCCCGTGTGCATGGCCTCGTGGCTGCAGCCAGGCCCCGTGCCGGGAGCAGGCCAGTCCTGGGAGGGTCTGTGGGACGTGCACATGGAGGCCAGGTGGTGGAAGGGTCCTGGGGACACCTCTCCCCCTCATTCTCCAAGTGAGTCTCCACAGCCGCGCACCCAGTGGCCTGGGCAGCAGAGGTGCTGGGGGCAGGGTGTGCACAGGGTCTTCCTGCTCTGGGGTCAGAGGTCTCCCGGCACGGGCAGGGTTCCTTTGCTGCTCCTGCACCGTGAGGAGACACTGGGGTAGAAGGCCCCGGCTGCTGCCCGAACTAGTCACAGCGTGACACCGCTCAGGCTCAGCCGCTTACGCTGCCCCGGAGCGCCGTTGGGGGGGTTGCGGGGGGAGGAAAGCGATGGGCAGGGCCTTCTGAGCACACCAGTGGCTCATGCCCTCTTCTCCCCGCAGCCTGTTTGACATGGGCGGCGAGTATTACTGCTTCGCTTCTGACATCACGTGCTCCTTTCCTGCCAATGGCAAGTTCACCCAGGACCAGAAGGCCATCTACGAGGCTGTGCTGCGGAGCTGTCGTGCCGTCATGAGCTCCATGAAGCCGGGTGAGGCAGGGCGCCTGCGGGAGGACACCCGGTGTGGGGTGGGAGGCGGCCCTGTGTCTGGCCCCGCTCTCGGAAGTGGGGGCACCACAGAGAAGCATGTCCAGCCCTTGACATTGTGAGTTAGCTCCACCTTGCATGAGCAGCCAGTAAGGCTCAGCGTAGTACAGCGGCCTGGCAGCCATGAGGGACAGAACTACAGGTCAGCCCAGCCCAGGTTGCCCCGTGTGCCATCTGATCTTCTGCACATCCCCTCCTGCCCAGCCACTGGGGTGTCGGGACATTCCCTGCCATGTCCGAGCGCGGAGTTCACGGTAGGCAGGCAGAGCGTGGCCAGTTCTGGACACTGGCACCTCGTCGAATGTGCGGTGCCCTCTTGCCCAGCTGCAGCTGGGTCTGGTGGGCACCGAGTATCCCTCCAGTGTTCAGGGAAATGGGCAGAGGCTGTAGGGCCATGGGCAGGTTGGCCGTGACAGGCCTTGCAGGCCGGACTCTGAGCTCATACTCAATTGAGTGGGACTGTGGTAGTTAGATTTGCATCCCTCTGAGGAGACTTCCTTTTAAAACGGAAAGAGAAGAAGAGATCCTGAGCCCGGTGTGAAAGCCCCACAGGCAGTTCCTGGGGGACTTGCAGCCAAGTCCTGCTTTTGAGGGGCCCTCAGCAACTGTCTTCGAGGAGGTGCAGTGTGAGCAGGGTGGTCCCTGCCTGCCCTGGGAGCCATCCTCCCCCCTCGTTCCTGGGGAGCCAGGAAGGGATACTGGGGGGACGCCAGGCCCCACTCCACACCCTCACTTGGCCAACAAGAACAGAGCGTGGTGATCAGATAAGTCCCAGGACCAGGAGCTCAGAAATGTCCTAGAGACAGACAAGGAAACCTAAACGTCAGCTTCTGTGGGGGACAATGTTGACGGGACTTGCCTGGCTTAGCAGCTGCGTAAGCCAACAGCATCTGTGCTAATTGTTTAAAAAGCAGCAGACGCCTCTAAGTAGCAGTGTGTCCTCATTACTGCGGGGTAACTCCCGGGGGACTGTGTGAAGACAAGTGCAGGATGGGGTGGCCATTACCCCCTCCTGTGAGAGGAAGGAGGCAGTGATGCGCATGTGCTTCAAGTCCACGGAGGAGGTGCAGGACAGACCACTGGGTCAGGACAGACCACTTGGGAAGAAGGAAGTGCTTGTGACCTTTCCATACTCTGACCTTTAAGCTGGCATGCACCCCCTTCCCCCCTCATTGCCTGTAAACACGGCCTCTGTGAAGTAGCCACCCCAAGTGCTTGTCTCCTCTCTTCACACCCCTTCTTTGCCCCCGGGATGAGTACAGCATCAGTGATTTAAGTAGCATTTCAGACGCAGACCCAGTCCCTCCAGTCACCTGAGAGCACTGAGGTTTCCTGTAAACACCCAGGTCTCTTGCAGCCTCACCTCCCACTTTGCACCTCCCTCTCCCTCCTTGTTCACCAGCCACCCTGGTCACCCTGGCCTGAGGCTGCAGGAACCCCCCTTGAGCCCCGGCCCCAGGCTCCCAATGGGTGGTGCAGACCACGCGCTGGGCTCTGGGGCCCTTCGTGGTCTGCAGAAGCAGTTGTGTCTCGGTGCGCGAGCAATCCCTTTGTCATTCCACGCACAGCCTGTGCGGTTGTGTGCAGCCGCCCCCACTTCTGGCTCTGCCCCTGGTGTCAGGGTTCTGGCTGCCTGTGGGAAGGGCCTTGGGTCCGAGAGGGCCAGACAACGGGAGAGGATACTGTTAGTGCCGGTGAGAAGGACACCAGGAGCTGTGCTGGCCCACGTGCTCCCGTGGCCTGTGGTCAGGCACCTTTGTGGGCTCTGTTTCCCTCTGTGGGGCAGTGGCAGGGGTTGGACTCTCCTCAGGCCTCTCCTTAAAGATGGCAAGGAAAGTGGGGGTCGGCTGACAGAGGTGGGGGGGACAGTGCACCACACAGACCACAGGTGCCCTCGGTGGCAGGAGGGCTGTCTCTGGGCCCTGCGTGGTCCCTCTGGCCTCAGAAGCCCTCCTGCTTGCTATAGGACACGGGTGAGTTCCCGCCCACCCTGGCCTCATTTACTCCTGCGGGGCGCTTTGCCAGAGTGCAGGGGGAGGGGCCACGAGGACACTGAGCAAGACATCTGCATTCAACTCAGCATCCAGGCGCCTGCAACTTGGGCACACACTATCCTGCCCTTCAGCAGCGAGCGTGGGTCCCCAGAGATTCTGGCAGCAGGCAGGGGTTTGTGGGGGGTAGGCTGGAGGCCCTCATCCGGGGCCAGCTTAGCCTGCCAGGCAGCTCCCTGCAGCCCACAGGGCCTGCCTTGGGACCCCTGCCCTAAGCTTCCCCTCCTGCACCCCCCAGGGCCTGGCTCATATATCATCCCTGGAGGGCCATTGTCTTAGCATGAAGTGAGCTCTCTGTCTGGAAATGACTGAGGATGCAGCTGAGGAGCGGGGAGGGGGTGTCTTGGCTCAGGGCCTCTGAGCCCCCAGGCTGTCACACTCTGGGCAGGAGGCCCCAAGGCTGCGATGGGTGCCTCTAAGGCTCTGGGAACCAGCCCCAGCAGAAGGCCCAGCAGGCTCCCAGCCCATCAGGGCAAGGTGTGGTCTGGGGGGGGCCAGGTGGTGACCTGGGGCTGCTCTGCATACATACTAGAGGTTACCCTGGGGTCTGAGGGCAGAGGAGTGGGTGGTGCACATCCAAACCCTGGGTCCAGGAGGTGAGAGCGCTGGCTGCAAGAGAGCCACGAAGATGGCTGGGGCTCATACACAGGCCACACATGTACCTGGCATGGAGCAGACACAGGTCCCGCCCTCTCAGCGCTCAGAGGCTGTAACCAGGGCACAGCTCTGCCAGCGTGCCATGCCCTAACAGCACAGGAGAGGGCAGTCTGGGAGGGCTTCGTGGAGAAAGTTTCAACAGAGGCCCACAGGAGGAATAGGAGCTAGTCTGGGAAGGAAGGACCCTTGGAGGGGTGGTCCCAGCTAAGGAAGCAAAAAGTGGAAGGCACAGCTCTCTGCAGATGAGGGGTGAGGCTGGAGACGGAAGCTGGACTGAGGAACTCGGGGCTCTGTCCTCAGGGCATGGACTGGCCTGTGTTCTAAAGAGGTGGCCTTGGTATCTAGGCCTTAGGCAGGGTGAAGGGGTGGGGGGATGGAAAGGAAACAGGGGTCAGGAGGGGTGGGGGCTTCAGATTTGGGAGATGTTTGGGACAAGACAAGATTTGGTATGTGCTGGAGGCAGATGGCACCTGTCTCTGCAGTATGACCGCCCCCCCGCCCCCCATGTGGTGTCCCCAGTATGATCAGGCTTGGGGGACCTCTGATGGCTTCTGGCTGGGCTGTGTGGGCTCAGAGGGGCCTGTGAGCTTCTGAGGTGCAGGGAGCCCAGGAATCAGGGTACGGGCCTCAAATTGTGGGCTGGGCCCAGGCGGTGGGGACCCCCTCCATTTGTGCCCACCCCACCCCTACAGCAGCCTCCACACACTTCAGGGACCCTTGCCCTGGCCATGGGTGTCGTAACCACCATCCGGGCCAGACACTGGGCCAAGATGCTGGAGGTTTAGTCACTGTCACAACCCTAACCACACACAGGCAGAAACTCTTACTCCCAGCCAAGAGCGCCGTGTACAAGGCTTTCCCCGAGGGCCTGCCGGCGAGGAAGACTAGAGGCGCCGTGGGGACCGCCTGGGCCCACACGTCCGGCCCCACAAGGGGCCATGAGGACAGGAGCGGAGCTGAGCTGCCAGCACAAGCATGATTTATACCTGATCCTCCGCTGCCGAGCCAGGCCCACTGTGGAGGCTGGCTGGGTCCGAAGGCGGGCTGCTTCTGGGGGCTTTGCTTGAGCATCGGGAGAAGGCCTTTGCCAGAGAGACCGCACCGCACTGATTGGGACATCGGCTACCACACAGGATGCCCTTCAGCCCAGGGGCCGGTCTTCCAAGTGCGCAGAGCTGCTTGGGGGCCCTTTTAGGCCAGGAGCCCCTGGCGGGAGCAGACCTGAGGGCAGAACAGGCAGTGCGTTCTCCCCTGAACTGGCACTCACTCTGCCAGGGCGACCAGGTGGGCACAGAAGAGCAGCCGGTGACCTGGGGCTGCTCTGCATACATCCTGGGGGCTGTGCATTCACAGGTCCGGGGTGGGGCGTTGCTCTCCTGGAGGACACGGGAGGAGCAAGGAGAGAAATCACTGGGACAGCGAAGAGAGTGACTGGGGAGGGGCTCCAGGGTGAAGCTGACTTTTATGCTGAGTCCCCAAGGATGAGGAGTCTCGGCCCGGTCTCCAAAGGGCCTGAGGCGGGAAGACCTCAGTGTGCTTCTGGCACAGGGTGGCCTTGCCTGGGGAGCGGGAGAGGGAGGTGAGGTGGTCTGTCTTGGAGAAGAGCAGTGGTCCAGGGCTGAAGCAGACCCAGCTTGTGGCCCACGAGTGAACAGAAAGTGGACCCAGGGTCTGGCTGGGCACAAGCGACAGGTGAATAATGGCTATGGCAGTGGGTGGGAAATTCAGTCCCCGGGTACATCTGCAGCTTGCTCTCCGGGCAACCAGGCGGCATGTGTGACACAGGAGGCCTCAGAGGCTCAGAGGTGAAAGCTTGTCCTGGTCACTCAGCACAGAGCGGCTGAGCTAGCGTCAGTTCCCGGGTCTTGGTTTCAGGACGCCATACCAGTAAGAAGAGGCTCCCACCCTGGCTCTCGCAGGGGTGCAGACTGGGCTCTCCCTCCACAGAGCGAGTAGCCAGACTCCAGAGCCCAGGAAACCACCCCCACCCCGGCACCTCGAGGGCCAAAGTGGGGAGAACAGGGCGGGGCTCCACGGAGTCTGTCTCCAGGGACAGGCCTCAGTGTCTTGCATCCTGGTGTCCCTGCACCTTGGACCCTGGGCAGCCACTGCCATGTGAACTAGACAGGGTGCCACCGCCACCCCCACCCTCCTGCTCAACGCCTGGATCCTGGGGACCCAAGAAGTTGGACTAGCCCTGTGCCTTCACCCACCCAAGACCCCAACTGTAGGGCTTCTATCTCTGGCAGGGGTGGGACCCCCACCTGGAGGACTGGTGGCTACCTCGAATGGCTGAGAGGTGATGGCTTATGGCCCATCTCTCTCTACCCGAGCCATCGTCTGCCCTCTCGAGGTTCAGGGCCTGAGCCCAGCCAGATCCTGGGGGCCCAGCCGTGGCCAGCGAGGGACAGCGCAGCCCTCACAGTCCAGGATCCCGGTGCTGCCCTCCTACAGCGGAGGTCGACAGGTTGTGCAGAAAACAGAATATAGCTGTGGGGCCAGGAGGAATAGGGGGGTCTTGGGAGCCAGGGGAGCCACCTGGAAGGGTTTGTATGGACTGGTACTGACTGCCTCTGTGGCCAGAGCACAGTATAAAGATGTAGGCCCCCAACCTGGCCACCTGGCACTGGGCACCCTGGGACCACGTGGCCTGCCAAACTCAGCCCTCATGAGGAGGGGCCAGGAACTTCACTGGCCGCGGTCCCTGTGTGGAGCTTGTGCTGAGCGCCAGAGCAAGGCTGAAGGTGGGGCTCCACGGAGCCCATGGGCAGGGCTAAGTGTGCTTCTCCCAAAGCCCCAGCCACAGCCCCTGAAGGCCGCTGGGGATCCCGGCGGGGCTGAGCCACCGAGCCCTGGAGAGCTGCTCACCCTGAACTTAGTGCCTGGGCATGCTCTCCGCAGAGGCCTTGGCCCCAGAAATGTGGGGCAGAGATGAGTGTGATTAGCAGCCTGGGCCTTGGATGTTTGGGCTGCCACAGAGATGGTCACCCAGAGCTCACAGCAGGCGGAGTCACAGGCCCCTGCCAGCCAGCCCGTGAGGATGTGCCAGCTGTACCTTCACCCCAGAGACCTTGGCCCTCCTGCAGTGGCTCCAGAGACATTCAACCCCATGGAGGAGGGGGCGGCGGCTGCAGGAGGCCCCCTCTCCCCAGCCATGGTTTCTCTGGCCCCACAGTCTGAGGCTCTTGAGCAACATTTGGGCCTGAGCCTTGCCTGGGGTTCCCTGCAGCCCCTAACCCCCATACCCATTGATGGGAACATTCTGATGCCCAGTGATCTGGCTAGATCCCATGGCCCCCGAAGCCCAAACTGGCTGGGGAGAAGGGCAGATAGCATGGCCTGGGAGCAGACCTGTCTAGGCCCCTGGTTATGGGTGACAGAAGCCTACCTCTGAGGACCCAGTGAAGGTGAAGTTAAGTTCCAGAGCTGTGGCTGGCAAAGCCCTGCATGGAGGGCACCCAGCCTTATCACCCCGGGCCCTCACCTCAGGATATCCCGCCTCAGCCAGTGAGGGCTTTGTGTCCCCCAAATCTTGCCCTGGGCAGCCCTGGGCCTGGCCACCAGTCTCCACCGCTTACTGCAGCCTCCTTCTGAGCTACAGGCGTCTGGTGGCCTGACATGCACCGCCTGGCTGACCGCATCCACCTGGAGGAGCTGGCCCGCATCGGCATCCTGAGTGGCAGCGTCGATGCCATGGTCCAGGCCCACCTGGGAGCCGTGTTCATGCCTCATGGGCTCGGCCACTTCCTGGGCATTGATGTGCACGACGTGGGAGGCTACCCAGAGGTCAGTGTGCATGTGTAGGCTCAGTAGCCTGCCTGTGGGCTGTCGCTGGGCCTGAACTCCCCAGGGTGGGTTAGGGCTCTGGAAGACAGCCGGAGTGCCGTGAGTCAGGCAAGGCCCGTGCCCCTCCTCCCCTCCCACCTATTGGCTGATCCTGTTCCAGGCTGCTGCCAGTGTCCAACCCCCAAGGCCAAGGTGGGAGTTTCTGTGAGCATGCCTCCTCCAGGGCCGCCTCACAGGACCTGCTGGAGGCTGCACGCTGCACAGTGAGCCCTGGGCAGTGCACTGGGTGTGGCCTTTCCTGGAGGCTGGTGAGTGGTCAGTGTGCTGTGCATGGGGTCCCACAGGGCAGGGGGAGGCCCGAAGCTGGGTCTTAATGATGGGGCTGGCACTGTACTCGGCCTGTCCTCCTGCCTCTGGCTTCATGCGGACTGGGGTAATAGGGCTTCACCAGCCGGTGGCCGGCCCTGCTTCCTCCTAGGACTGGCTGAGCCCAGTGCCCTCACAAGCCAGCAGCAGACCCCCTAACCCTCCCTGCAGCACCCTCTGACCAACCAGGCCCCTGAGCGAGCATGCCACTCCTCTCCTTGGCCAGGGGGGAGGCCTGTATGGGCGTCCCCAGCTAGGCTTTCCCACCCACCTCCTACCGACTGATCCTTGGAAGGACCACCCAGAGGGCCCTGGGGAGGCCCTGCCCGGCAGGTGGCTGCAGCTTCTTGGGTCCCAGCGGGTGGGGGCACACCCGGCCCTGCCGCCTGGCCTGGTGCCCGTGGCGCAGGGGCTGATTGTGCAACCAGTGCACGCCCTGGGGCCCACCAGCCAGTTAGCCAAGACTAGGCTTGGCCTGCTGGCTGCAGGGTATTTTGAAAGCACTAAGAACGACTTTGGAGGAGTAGGGGGGATTGCTCAAGAGAAGCATTATTATTCAATTATTTTTTCCTCAAGTGTAAACAGTTAAATTTGGAGAAACAAAATCAGTTTTAATTTCCTAATTTCTATCCATCACATTGTGTACAGGGAGCCAAGAGCAGGGCCTTCCAGACACTGTAACTGAGGTTCGTTATTCATTAGTCGCCAAAGCACTTTTTTTCCATCAGAGAAAATTGGCAGCAAACTGTTTTCATCTTTTCCAGTAAGCAGCCCTTTGTGCTCAGTCTATTCTTCTGACAGATAAACATTGTGGAAAAAATATGGCTTTTCCTATAAAAGTCATTTGTTTTACTTCAGGCCTACAGACACATCTGGGTCTTTTCTGCTTGGAGCCCAGTAAAAGTTGAGGGCCTGTCAAGCCCTCTGCCTGGGTGTAACCCCACGTAGGCCAGGCAAAAGCCAGGCCCCCCACCTCCAAAAAGGCTGGAGCCCTGGGCCAGAGGGATCTGCTCTGCATTGGCCCAGCCTTGTCCTCCCGGCCCTGCTCTGGCTGGTCCTGCTGGCCCCCGGGGCAGGCTCCTGAGCAGGAATGCTCTGAAGGGGCAGTGGTTGGTGGAGGGTGTCCCCCAGGATGCCTGCATTCTCCCCTCTCCTCACCTGACATTTGGGGAAGAAAGCCTGTCTGAGTACAAGCGCAAGCAAATCGCCCGTCCTGTCCGCACGTCCGCGGGACAGCTCTGCGTGGGTCCCGAGCAGCTGAGGGGAGCTGGGACATGACCTTGTTGGGTCTCTGCCTCTGCCAGGTCCCTGGCTTTGGCAACCTTGGAGCGAAAAAAGGAGACAGACACTTGGGGGTAGCATGAAGGTAAGGGACAGGCCTGGTGGGGGAGCCCAGGGCAGGCGCAGACTTCAAATGGAAGGAGCAGAAACCCCGACTCCCAGCTCTGACAGGCAGTTTCTGGGCAGGAGATACCCCCCAGTCGCTTGACACCGGAATTGCTATTTCAGACTGGACCCTTGGGGTCCCCCCCGCCTCCTGCCTTACCTCCTCAAGGCAAACCGTGTTGTGGGGCTGGGTATCCACCAGACAGGCTTCTGTGCCCAGAGCATGACCCACAGGGTCACGGTGCCTTGTGTCCCTTCCTCACCTCCATCCCAGCAGGGCTCATGCCAGGTCCGAGTGGCTGTGCTCGCCAGTTTCTCTGTGCCCCACTGTCCCTGCCCTCATGGAAGTGGTCACAGCCTTCCCCACTGTGCCCAGCCCTGGAGGCCGAGCCAGCCTGTTTCTGGTTACCTTACATGAACCACTAATTGAAGTCTGATGTTCTTGGCCCCCAAACAGAAGTGACAGCTCCTTCTCCAGCAGCTGGGCTGCAGGGGATAGTGCGAGCGGGGCCGGGCACGCTCACCGCCTGACCAGAAAGCTTGCTTGCTGCCCACTCACTCCCAGGCCTGGCCGCAGGGGCCTGGGGAAGATGGGGCAAGTCTGCAAGTGTCTCAGGCACCACCTGCCCTCGCAGCCGGGCAGCCCTGTCAGCTACACCCGCGTGAGAGGACGGGCCCAGGCTGGGTCATGCCGGGGAGGGGATGCCGCTGCAGGGAGCAGCTGCCACTGCTGCTCGCTCCTGAAGGGCTGGGAGCTGTAGCCCAGGGCTGAGCTGGGTAGCCCAGAGTCTGGGCAAGAGCCATGTACATGGAATACGCGTGCTTTTGTGCAGATACCCGCCAGAGCTGGTGTTGGCAGGCCCGTCCTCATGGCAGCACCTGTCCCTCCCCCTGGAAGACCACATGGAAAATCCACTTGGCCAAGGGGGCCGGGCCCAGCATTTCTGGGGCTCGTTTTCATTGAGCTGCCTGAAAGAGGGATACGGCCCAGGCTGCCTCACAGCCTCCTTAAGAGCTTTTTTGGCTTCACAGCTTTGGCTTCTGCTCCCCTGGTGCGGAGAAGGCCAGGTGAGGGCCCCAGACAGCCAGCCCTCTGGCCGCTCGCCCTGTGTGTGTGCATGAGGTGTCCACAGGGCTCTCGCAGGCAGTTCTTTAGAGTAACGGGCAGGGCCACTAAGATCTGGGATGTGCGCAGAGAACAGAGTCTCCTCTGAAGTGCCTTGTGCACAGCACTGCAAAGGGGATCAGCTGCAGACCCCAGTCCAAAGCCTCCCCTGCAGCCAGACCAGAGGCTGGAGCCAGCCTTCACACAGCACGCCTGCGTGGGTGGAGGGGAGCTTCGCTGGGGTGTCCCTCACCTGCCTTCTCACTGCAGGGCGTAAAGCGCATTGACGAGCCCGGCCTGCGGAGCTTGCGCACTGCAAGGCGCCTGGAGCCAAACATGGTGCTCACTGTGGAGCCGGGCATTTACTTCATCGACCACCTCCTGGACGAGGCCCTGGCTGACCCGGTGCGCAGCTGCTTCTTTAACCGTGAGGTTCTGCAGCGCTTCCGTGGGTTTGGTGGGGTGAGTACCAGTCAGCGGGCCCCGTGTCCTTACTCCCAGAATACCCCACGCTGCTGCCTGTCACCTCTTTGTCCGAGGACAGGAGCCTAGTGAGAGGAGGGATAGTCTTGACTTCCCCTTGAGAAGGGCCTGGCCTGCTCTTTCCTGTGGTCTGTCATGACACAGGTGCCTCAGCCCTTAGCAGAAGAGACAAATTCTGCAAACCCCTGCCCACTCCTGGGATTCCTATCACCTGGCAGGGTGCAAGGGCAAGGACAGGGTGAGCAGGTGACATGAGCACATGGCCCCAGGGGATGAGCCTTCCTCTCAGCTGTCCCCCAAAGGCCTTTGAGGCCCGCCCCTTTGGTCAGGGAGAGTATTGACCATTCCCAAAAGGGCTTCTCCCTCTCAGTGGCAGTCAGCCTGAGCTGGCAGGTCTGGCCCTCTAATTTTGAGCGTGAGGCCAGCTCAGAAACACTGCGTCTATCTGTCTGACCAGGTCCGCATCGAGGAGGACGTCGTGGTGACTGACAGTGGCACAGAGCTGCTGACCTGTGTGCCCCGCACGGTGGAGGAAATCGAAGCATGCATGGCAGGCTCTGACAAGGCCTTTACTTCCTTCTCTGGCCCAAAGTAGAACGAGCTATAAGTGCCCAGGGGGCAGCCTGCTGACGGGCCAGCCAGCAGCGAGAGATGGAGCTGAGAAATCACATGCCAACACCGAAGTTTGATCACACCAAATAGTGCTGTGTCCCAAGGGGAACACTTTCATTAACTTCCTATAAGATCACACCCTAATCTGTTAATACTTTGTTTAAATGACAATGGCTTTTAAAATGCTAATTACAAAAAAATCCTGTTCTTTAGTAGCCACTAAATTGTGTCTGTCATTTGTATTCTTACGCTCAGGAAAGACAGATTTCCAGTGGTTTTTCTCAAAAATGAATTGCACAGAATGGAATTTGCAATTAAAGGTTTCTTAAGATGGGCCTCTTGTGCACGTGTCCTCTGTTCTTTATCCCTTTGCAAAAGAGCCTGTTCACTGAGACCTGGTCACAGAGACCCTGGGCTCAGGTCAGACTCACACGGAGCTGTCCCACACCATGCCACTGCATACACCATAAAGTGAACGAATTAGTGGCCTTTTTGATGTAGTTTTACTGCCTCACGGCTAGATTTCCGAAACGGGCAGAATTATGGAGCACTTAAAATGTAAGACTTGCAGAGACCCCTTGTTCTTGATTTCCTTTTCATGAGCGACAAGCTAGCAAAGCCAGCATCTGAAAGGTGACAGCACCTCAGACAGAGGCAGCACCATGCAAAGGTGAGCTTTCTTGTTCCTTCCAGCTTTGCTGAAACCATCTACCTTCCATAAACGTAAGCCCACTGACTAAATGCTAGTCTGAGGCTGCGCCACCCAGGGCCAGCTGGGCCTGGTCCCTGCCAGCAGCAGAGTTCCTGTCCTTGCCTCCGC
This sequence comes from Lasiurus cinereus, assembly GCA_011751065.1. Taxonomy (NCBI): domain Eukaryota; kingdom Metazoa; phylum Chordata; class Mammalia; order Chiroptera; family Vespertilionidae; genus Lasiurus; species Lasiurus cinereus. Next base: position 29,907,611 of record JAAGEH010000452.1, on the reverse strand, counting down.
TTGCCCAGTTCTCACATGGCCCCACTGAGCTACCTCAGCCCCTGGAGCAGGCTCCTAGAATTCTGTGCACCATTCCAGGTTTGTCCCCTGACAGCTGTCGCCTAGGAGTTCCCAAGCACAGTGAAGGGCAAGTGAGAAAAGACCGCAGAGATGAAGCCATGATGCAATGGGAGACTGTTGCCCGAGCTGGAGACCTTTAGGGAAGTCACCGAAGGGTTTAACACAGATTGACTTTTCCAGTGGCAGTGACACACACGTCTGTGATGTGACCAATCTCAGTTCCAATAAACCACTCACTTTCTTAGATTTATAACATCTAATTCTTAAGGTGTTCTGCTAGTGCACAGATTTCATTCCCTAAGTTATTTGTGAGACTGAGCAGGTTAAGCAATGATTGCCTTTCTAAATGTCAGGAGTTTGAGTTTGCCCTATATCTCTCTACCCCAGCTGTGCCTGTGATAAACACATTCTGGTGTCTGTTTCAGTTTTTCCCACCCCAGAATAAAACCAGTTGAAATTAGGTTAAAAGTCTAAATGAACCATTTAATTAAAAAACTTAGCTGAGAGGTTAATGTATCTTTCTCCTTTAGACATTTTATACCGAAACTGCTCATTTCACATAAATGTTTTCTCTGATTATCAAGCAAGTAAAAAGAACAAGGAGAAATCTCCGTAACTCCATTATTTGTCCAGGAGGGCCATTGGAAATACCGCTGTGACTGGTTCAGTCCAGGTTGGAAAGTCAAAGGGCATTTCGTGAAGGTGCTATTCTCAGATGGCCATCAGCAGCCACATGCTCTACCCCACATTCCTGTCTCCTCCAACCACCGCAGAAATTTGTACAACTTAATACATTAGAGACCTTTCCAGAAAGCTGTATAGCACTAAATACCTTTCTAAAACCCTGGGACTACATATCCATTCAATAAATAATCGAGCATCTCCAATGTACCAGTGTGTGATAAAAACAAGCTTTCTGGCCATGGCCGGGTAGCTCGGTTGGTTAGAGTGTCATCTGGAGACACCAAGGTTGCATGTTTAAATCCCTGGTCCGGGCACATACAAGAGGCAATCAATGAATGCATAAGTGGAACAATGAACAGATGTTTCTCTCTCTCCCTCTAACATCAATAAATTAACAACAAAACATGCATCCTGCTCTCAGAGCCACTGGTCTCCAGAGGCTGCATCTTAAACAACCATGGACAAACTTACCGTCTGAAACATTGACAAGGGCCATGAAGGTAACAGGACTCACCTTGTCTAGAAAGCCACGCGGCTGAGACAGGGAGGGCTGGAAATGAAAAGCCAAGAGGTGAAGCTATCCAAGTCTAAGGAAAACTGTCCTAAGGAGGCTCAGGATAATGAGCTTGGGAAAGCCCAGGAGCCACAGCAAAGTGATGTGACAGAGAATGGAAGGAAATGAAGTCAGCAAGAACAAGTAAAGCCACACAACCAGAGGCTGGACTTCACTCTTTGTGCATGGGGAAAAGGAGAGAGCATCCAATGGTCCAGGGAGACCAAGTCCAAGCAGAGAAGAGGATGGCTCTGCAGAGGTTGGGAGGGGAGGAGGAAAAGATAAGTGCAAGGGAGAGATTTAGGAGGTAGAACTGAATGGTGATGATATTGAAGAGCATCAAGCTCTTATGCTGTTTCAAAGGGAATGGCGAGACTTGGATATTTCAGCTACAAAAAAGAAGTCTTAACATGTGACTGTCTCACTAACACCACCATACTCAAGCCCAGTTCTAAAACTAAATTCTCGAAATAGTTCTGCGTGGCTTTCAGGCCTAGAGTTCTGTGAGGATGGGCATGTTGCCATAAAAGAATATTCAGGATGGTCTTCTCCTTTGAGTAAATGTAAAGTACATATGAACTTCAAATCCACAAACGACACACTCAAGAGTAAAAAAACAGTAGGTCTAAAAGTGCTTTTATTAAAAAAGAGCTGGCAGTTTCCTCTTAAAAAAGAGGTCAAGGTGGCAATGTGTATAAGTGCCTGTATTCATGGCCTTTCACAACCACATGAGAATTACACCTAAAATACAGAACCATCATTCAGAACTGCCTGAAAGCTGGCTGGATGGAAGTCTACAACTAGAGAAGTAAAGAAGAAAGCACATTGCAATAGGAGGCGGGAGGCTCAGACCAGGCTTATCTGACACCCACGTGTGCTGGTTTTTAATCAGGAGGAAGATCATCTCTGTGGACGCCACCCATGAGGAGCAAGGGGTCCCCAAGCCTGGAATTCCGGAGCTGAGAAGTCCCCACAACCATGGGCTATAAAAACCAGTGGGGATTGTGGATGAGGGACATTGCTAGAGTCCCAGGTGTTCCATTTAAAGAGCTGGTGCACAATCTTACTCAGATTCCCAGCACCTGGCAGCTTTGGAGGACCCAGACACATACAGGGAGGAACTGGATTGTCTGGCATCAGGGCTGGAACTTGGGGTTGGCTTTCTTTCAGATGGGGATGCTCACTGGGATCATTGTTCCTGTGTTGGGACCTCCCCTGTCCCAGAGCTGACTAACAGCCATATCTGAGTCTCCATCAACCTGAACACACTGTTTGCTCCACCCTGGTGATTCCCTGAGACCCCACCCCATCTGATTTTGCAGCCCCACCCAAAATGTCTGCAACAGCTTTTCCATAAGAATACCTGTCCTAACTCAGGCTTCAGACTTTGCTAAAATCTCTCAAACAAGCTGCAGCTGATGACAGCATGCCCCAAACCTATCAATAAAAGGCCCAAGACCCAGCACTAGCACCAGCCTGCCTTGCTTCACAGCAGGACTTTGCCTGGGCACCTCTAAGCCTAATAAAAACACAAATAGCAGCTACCAGCTGATGCCTTTGTAGCTCCTGCTGGGTGATCCCAGACACTGGCTGACTTTGCACCTCCTTGGAGGCCTTAGAACCAGCGCATATGGTGGACACCTTCAGACCATAGCAGATTACAACTCTACACATCCACAAATGACACACTTAAGAGGCAAACTCACTGAGCACCAAAACCCCACTGAAGCAAGTTCTGTTCTATAGGGGTATCTCCTGTACAGCTGCTCTCCCACTGCAGTCACAGCTAGTCCTTACAGCCAATTAGTATGGAGGTCAATTCCTTCCAGTGATACCAATAGCAATCAATGCTCAAATACAATGACTGTGCACAAGCCTAGACAGGGATGCACAGAATGTCCAGCTTAGGTGACTGGGGAGACTGAGCCACTGGGCTCTACAGGATACCTACTACACAAGGATACCAATTCCAGGAAACATATCAGCTCTATCTAATACAGAAACACACACACAGAAGCAGCCAAAATGCAAAGACAAAAAAAATCACAAATGAAAAGAAATGGAAGAAAGCAAACTACTAGGTACAGACTTCAAAATCATGGTTGTAAGGTTACTCAAGGACATTCATGAGACTTTTAAGGATCTTAATGAGGATGTTAAAGACCTGAAAAGGGACCAGTCAGAAATTAAGCATACATTGCTGAAATAAAGAATAATCAACAGTAGAGCAGAAGATTCCAAGAATTAAAACAATGATTTGAAATATGAGGAAGAAAAGAAAATAAAAAACCCCAATCAGAAGAGCAAAATATAAAATCCAAAAATACGAAGATAATGTAAGCCTTGACAACTTCAAGTGTTCCAACATTGACATTATGGGATTGCCAGGAGAAGAAAGCGAGAAAGATATTGAAAACCTATTGAAGAAATAATGACAGAAAACTTCCCCCACCTGGTGAAAGAAATAGCTTACAAATCCAGGAAGCACAGAGAATCCCAAACAAAAGGAATCCAAAGAGGACCACACCAAGACACATAATTAAAATGCCAAGAGCAAAAGACAAAGAGAGAATATTAAAAGCAGCAAGAGAAAAACAGTTACCTACAATGGAGCACCCATATGACTGTTAGCTGATTTCTCAATAAAACTTTGCAGGTCAGAAGAGAAAAGCAAGAAATACTCAAAAATGATTAACATTAAGGAATTACAACCGAGATTACCCATAAAGCTCTCATTTAGAATTGAGGGTCAGATAAAGAGCTTCACAAACAAGAAAAAGCTGAAGAAGTTCATCACCACCAAACCATGTTAAAAAGAGTATTCTTTAGGAGAAAGAGGAAGAAGGGGTTAAAAAATGAACAATAAAATGGCAACAAATACATATCAACAATTGAATTTAAAAACCAATATAAATTAACAAATCCAATGAACAAAATAAACCTGAATAAAATAAGAGGTATGGAAAGAATGGAACAGACTGACGAATCTCAGAGGGAAGGGGGTGGAGTGGGAAGAGATTAACCAAAGATCTTACTATGGACACAGACAGTAGGGAGGGTGAAGGCCTGGGGTAGAGCGGAAACTGGATGGGGAGCGGGAAAGGGGAGATCTCTATAATACTCTCAATAATAAAGCTTTAAAAAATAAAATAAAGAGCTGGCACCTTCACAAATTATGTCCATAAAATTCCCTAAGACAAGATACTGGATTCTAAATTACAACTAATTCATAAAAATGTGATGGGACCTATTACCCATAGAAATAATTACTGTACTATAATTTTCATTAAGATGCAATAAGTAGCTATATCCCAAGACATAAATAATTAAAGAATCATAGGAGAAATGTATCTAAATGAATCTTCTCTTAAAACATTCAAGCCAGCTTATTGGACTCAATATTTATGCATTCATTTCTATAGACACGCCATGGCATCATGTTAATGAAGACTATATATACATACCAAATTGCATCGTTAAGGGAAAAGCCTCACTTTGACATTCCTATGTCATGAACAAATTTCCTACCACTTTGTAAATGGGAACTAGAAGGGAATGGCAAGAAATATTTAGTGATGAATAGTAAGGACCTACAACTAAAATTATTGTGTTTTGGTGGGAACACCCATTATTGCTTTCTCTATTCTAATATACACTTTTAATTTAGACAAGGTAAACAAAGAATATAACTAAAGAGGCATTCTATATTCACAGAAAACTATATTCCTATCCATTAAGAAAAATCTAAACTTGGGCAAAATACCCCTGCTTGTCCCTCACACCCCCACCTCAGCCCTGCCCTATGCTGGGAATAGGAGACAGCAGGGTACCTTGCCTGCTCTTCAGAGCTGTTTAACATTTGGACATTTTCATGGTATAAAGAAACCCACAATGAAATAGTCATTATTCCAAAGTATTTTTATTTCAAATTCATTGAAAGAAATAAAATTACATTTAAAAAAATAGAGTATTCGCACAAACTGAGGAAAGCCAGGAACAAAAAGAACAAGTTAAGTACTTTTTCCTGAGAGGCAGGTCTAACAGCTGTAGCATGGACTTTTTCCTTCCTAGCTTTTGTCAAACAAAAATGTTTCCCCCTATTTCTAAGGCATCAAAAAGCACGTGAGTGCTAATTGGGTTGTTCAGGTTCATAGCTTCAAGCCCTCTAATGGGGATTAAGAAAAATAAAAAACTGCTACAATTTCTTTTATCATCAAATATTATATTGTACATACTTCTACTTTTTAATGTAAATTTCAGACTTTCACATTCATGACTGGTCATGTGACCATTTTCTGGTCATATTTTATTAAATCTTACCAATTCTTAGTAAGAATGTCCAAAGTATCTTAGCTCACACCCCAAAAAACTGAAAGGGGCCAGACACCAGAAAGAACTGCTCTTGATCTCACCACTTACAGCCAAGACCAATCAGAAAACACCCATCTCGGGAGACCCGGGTTATAGCTAGAAATTTATATACTGAAGCCTAATTCCTAAACAACTGGACCTGCCAGCAAAGGCAGATCAAAACCTAATGGTTCACAAGTAACCTACAGAACAAACATTACAAAAGTCATTTTATAGTTCCCAAAGCTCTAAACTTATCATTCCCTATACTTGATTAACCTCAATTTTATACTGATAAATCCATCAAACTAAAAACTTTCATTCCCAAACACTTCAGTAATATAGTCAAGACAATGGTTAACATTTTTGTCCTATGCACAAAGGACTGCTTGTGCTCAAGTTTTAATTTTGCATAGGTAACAAGAAAGCTTGAACCCATTTTTCCAAATTTCCAATTTTTTGTTCTGATTTGAAATATTGAGTACATACTCCTAATGATTTTCCTAAAGCTTCTTTTCTAAGAGTTAAGTCAATGCATATAACTGGTAACCATTAATTCCATGGTGACATCAATTTCTGATATTTTTTAGTAAATAAGAGATTAAAATGTCTGTAACACCTATTATAGGTGCTTAAGGATTCAAGACCTAACTGCATCTCCAATTAGGTTAATTATATAACATTAATCAACTATTAAAGATTCAGTAGGATCTGTGGGTATCTCCTAGTTCAGCAGTCGCCAACCTTTCAGACCTCACAGACCACCAGTAGTCCATGGACCACCGGTTGGTGACTGCTGTCCTAATTAGTTATTCAAAATACCCATTACCAGTAGGTCAATACTCCAACTCAAAGTAAACTGGTGTTGGATCCGAATGGAAGCACCTATTCTGTCTCCTGGCTCTATAGGGAGTTAAACCCTCCTGGGACAGTGGTTCTCATGGAATAATAGTGGGCTCCTGTCACTTGCAAAAGGGACTCATGGCCTTATTAATGGTTTTGTTGAGTTTCAGGGCACTGTAATGTCTGCCTAGGAGAAGAGCACAGACAGCACTCTTCCACCAATCCAAAGGGACAACTTGAGTTACATGCTGGTTATATTGTCCCAGGTCCTAGTATGAAACAGCAATGTGGCCAAAAATAACCAAGTTCAAATGAGATACCTGGTAACACTAACTTTTTAATCATACAGGACTCAGTCTCTTGTCACCAGCCCAGGTACATATACACACACAAAAAACAAACACACACATGGAAAAAGCGAGCGGGGGGGAGGGGGGACCCAACAAAGGCAAGTTTAGCTAGAATTGTGCTGATTAAAAAAAAAATCAACAAGGACAATAGAAAACTACCAACATTGACATAAACCAGACTAGAGATTCCGACTTGAGTGATTGCCGTTGTTTTTTAGTCTCAATAAAAATGTCAATATCCTGAGTTTTATCAGTATTTTCTTTCTAAAATAATTTATGGAATATAAAGGTATACAAATAACAGAAGCAGTGGTACAAAAAGTGTGGAGGAACAGCTAACTAGAAAAATATCATAAAAATATAAAAAGATGCATTTAAGTGAAATAAATTAAAGGTTAAACCTTATACTTTCAAGTTTTCTTAGATTATAGTTTTGGGAGTTGATGCATTTTTCTAATAATCACTTGGTTAAGTTCAAATACCAAATAATTCTTCATAAGAAGTTTTTGCCTTTAAAACTCATAGCCCTATGGCAGATATTTCAACACAGGTGAAAATACCTGCTGAAGTGTTATTCTAAATACTAATCAGTAGCTTCTGTGATCCAACTACTAAGACTTTTTCTTTACTAATTTGGCTGTCAAAATGGCATTTTTTAAGAAATGCTTCCTTTACTAGCATCTGCAAAAACTAAAACTTTAGTACATAAGTTTCTCTAAACTGAGTTGTTTAGTGGTGCTTTTTTAAAGGATGCTAAGAAATGCCAATCTAATAACCCAAAGGTATCCCAAAAGCATAATTCTACTATTCTTTACTTTCATTTCTTAAAAACCTATTTGCTCCCTAAGTGTTATATTTTTAAACCAAAAGGCTGCATACTGCCTTTAAAATGAAATGGGCTTTCTTTACTTAACCTGACACTGCTACTCAAAAATCGGTACTTGTTGGGGAAACAATACGACCTATGCTAAACCAATGTTTATGCTATATATAACATCACTCCAAATTACCAAGTGGTTGGTTTCTATAGCCCTAAGGATTTTTAATACATAATTTAGAATAAAATCACAGATTATTTCAAACAGTATTCAACCTTTCTTAATCCAATTAATCATTTACACTAAAATCCAAAATCTTCTCCATGACCTGCCAATTCCTCATTCCTTTTGTCAACCTTTAAAAAAAAAGCATTTCTTGGGAAGTCAGAATTTATTAAGAACATCCAGGTCTGGGACTTTTTTTTTTTTTTTTTACCACATACCTTAAAAATTTGTTTCTTTATCCCAATATCATTTAAAACCAGAAATTTGAATTTCAGGGCTAACAATTAATTTTAGCTAATTAACTCTTCAGTGCTGATCCTAGAAAACAACCTTCAATGGCTCTTTGGAAATGTTCAGCCATTGATATGAGTGGTGTAGGTCGTATTCACCTTTCATGTTCAAGCCACAAGTTGGGAAGTTGGGAAGGGGTGCAGTCTACTGTCCTGCATTATCAGAACTTGTCATATTTTCAGTGCTACTGGGTTGCACGTTGTCTGCAAGATTGTGCGCATGCTCAAGAAACAAATCTTTCAGTACACTTAATTCCTTAGTCAGTAATTTAATTTTTGCTTCCAACCGTTCATTCTCTTCTTTGAGCTGATTCACTCTCTGCAGGGTATCCTGTGCTTTCTGCTTGCTTTTCAACCGGCTCTTTTTCACAGCCATGTTGTTCCTCTCTCTGCGTTGACGATACTCATCACTGTTTCGATCCATGGGTGAACTCTTTTTACTTTGCTTGCTTGGAGGCACAGCCTTACCTCCTCCCCCAGATCCAGCAGGCACCAGCTGAGGAACCTGCTGTAAGCCGCTGGCATGAGCCGGGGTATGAATAACACTTATTCCGTTCACTCCTGGAGTACTGTTCTGCTGCGATATCTTGCTCATTTGGGCACTCTCTCTTGCCAACAGAGAACAGGCAGAAATGAGGGCACGGCAATCAATGGTTTCCACTCTACCCAGCCAAGAAATCTTCAAAATGTACCTAGTTAAAGAATAAATTGCATTAAAATATTTGAAATGACAAGATCAAATGAGAATAAACTTGCATGTGCCTAACAACAGGCCAACATTAATTATGCTGGGCAAAGTCCACAGCGACTGCCAACTATTCCGATGTTACAAAAGTTTAACCATTTATTGAGAAAGGTAAGTTACTACAGAAACTTACAAATGCAGCCTACCTGAATCCCTGAGAGCCCTGCCCATCTGTGACTATCTTCAAAAATGGGAGGAAAAACACAAGAACACCACTAAGGCAGCACATATGAACTAACAGTACTTGGCAATCTGCCAGAGACAAATTTGAGATATTGATTTGAACAGGGAATAGCTGAGTTCAATTATAATAGAAGAGATACCTGCAATGAAAGGGGGCGGGGGGGACATTTCAATTGTTGAAGTCAAAATAGAATGCTGCAGCAGAATGCCCCACTCCAGTATTCATCAGGAATACCGTCCTAGGATTGATGCATGTTCCTTGTTCCAATATGCAGGACTTTTCTCCCAGAGGATGTTTTATGGGATATTTTGAAAAGGTGGGTTTGTTGGCTTTTTTATTTTCTTTGAATGATCTCAAGTATTAGTACTTCATAGAGATCTCCTAAGTTAGTTTCTTGAATCATAAATTAAGAAGCTTTGAGACACCTAATATTCTTCCCCATTCCACCATGCTTCTAATAGTGGTTTTTTTCTTCTTGACATAATTAAAAAATACATCCAAACACAGTCAAACTAAAACTACCAGGGAAAAGAACACAAAAGCCCTAAGGTGCAAATACTGGGACTCAGGCTAGACAGAGACTGAGCAGCTGCAGCGCCTGCACCCACTTCACACTGCCAGAGGAACCAGAGGACATGCCAGTCTGGAGTGCTGCCTGCAGAAATGAAATCAGTTTCAAAAACTAGTCATATTTGGACTACTATAACTAGGTCACTACTATACCTAGGTCACTACAACTGTCTCAAGATGAGTTAAAAAGCATACCTATCCTATCATCATAAAGCCACTTCAAGACAAACTCCCTAAGCTGAATGAATCGTGTCTACTAAGAAGGCATAGCATTCTTAAAAATTTAGAAAGTAGTATTATGGACCATAAAACTATCTTGTTCTCTTTCTACAAAACTGCATCATGGAGAAACCTGGAGTCAGAATTATGAAATGCCTGAAATGAGACTATCTCACAGTTCCTCAGAAAAGCTTAGTTAGTAACATCAATAGCTTCACCCAAACCTTTAGCTAGCCATTTCTGTATAAACACTGTATGTTTGCTTTTTTAAATCTTGGCTTTTAAAAAAAGTCCATATACCCTTTTGTTTTTTGACTTAGAGGGGACCTATACACCTTTCTTCTGTCATCAAGAATCCAGGTTCATCCCACCCAGCCATGTGCCCCATACTGCCAAAGTTCGACCCCAGCAAGATCACAATCATATACTTGAATTACACCAGTGAGGAAGTCGGTGCCATGTCTGTCCTGGCCCCCATTATAGACTACCTGGGTCTGATTCCAAAAAAGGTTGGTGATAGCATCACCAAAGCAACCAGTGATTGGAATGGTCTGAGGACTACAATGAAACTGACCATTCAGAACATGGGGGCCCAGATTAAGTAGTACCTTCTGCATCTACCCTGATCATTAAAGCAAGAGGCAGAAAGAAGCAAATAACATTAAGCACAGTGAAAATACCACTTTTGATGAGATTGTCAACAATGCCCAACAGATGTGGCACCAATCTTTAGCTAGAGAACTCTCTGGAACCTTAAAGAGATCCTCGGGACTGCCCAATCTGGGAACTGCAATGTTGATGGCCATCACCCTCACGACATCACAGATGACATCAATAGTGGTGCAATGGAATGCCCAGCTAGTTAAGAACTACAAAGGAAGGCCTTGGTCAGGTAGCTCAGTTGGTTAGAGTGTCATCCCAATATGCAAAGGTTGGAGGTTTGATGCCCATTCAGGGCACATACAAGACTCAACCGATGAATACATAAGTAAGTGGAACAATAAATCGGTATTTTTCTCTTTTCCCTCCCCCTCTCCAAAATCAATAAAGAACTACAAAAGAAAATATTTCAGTTAAAGATCATTTGATAACTAAAAAAAAAAATTTTAAGTTCTTAATCATTACTTTCAAGTTTTTAAAGCCATGCAGGCAGCCTTGAGCTAGTGGGTTATCTGTTTCACTCCAGTACTACAGCAAGATAGAAAGCTTCCTTCCAACCATGATGGATATCTATTTCAGGTACAGTGGTACCTTGAGATACGAGTTTAATTCATTCCGTAACCTTGAGGCATGGGAAACTATGAGACGCTTAAGTCTCGATAAACTGGTGGGTCGTGTGCAGCCGGCCGATCCGCACGATTACTCCTATCTCAAATGTTGCTTGTATTTCAAAGCAAAAATCACTCGCTCGATGGCTTGTATCTCAAAAATCTCGTATGTTAGGGCACTCGTATCTCGAGGTACCACTGTATATCTTTAATAATGGACATTTCACAATTTCCCCTGATAATTATCTATTTGGTAGACAGTGAACATAAGTGTTTTACTCAATTTTTAAGAACTAATTTAACACTTACTGGGATCACCTCAACAATCATAATCATGTCCATCTTTTTTATTTTGCATATACCACTTATATTTTTATGAGTCTTTAAAGCTAATCTCTAAGGTCAACTCAGCAATAACAATGGGATATGTAGAATTGTAAAATGCCTTCCAACTGACAATATATCACCAACTGCAATCACTAAAAACTCTCATTAAAGGCTCCAGCCTCAGTGATGTTCATGCCCATTTTCTTTAAATACATATTATTATTTTGATTTTAGAGAGGAACAGAAGGGAGAGAGAGAGAAACATCAATGAGAGAGAATCATTGATAGGCTGCTTACTGCACACCTCCCACTGGGAACTGAGACCACAACCTGGTCATGTGCCCTTGGCTGGGATCGAATCCGGGACCTTCAGTCTGCAGCCAGGGCTGTACCCATTTTTATGCCCAAAGATAGAGAAGTGCTCTGTTAATTTAGTCTGACTCATCTTGCCAAGCAAAGTACTAAGCTGAACATAGTAGGCGCGTTTTTGAAAATGAGCCCTTTGGCTTGAAAAACAAAGTAAATCATCAAACTGTTAAAACTGTGAGAAGGGGAAATTTGGAGATAATAAAAAGAACTAAAAACTGTGTTTTTGTTGTTGTTTTACATCCTTCAACAAAAGCAAGCCAAGAAAGTAGCTCTTAAAGTGAAGAGATACGCATTAAGGAAAATGAACCAAGTGAAAGGAGTCAGATGGTTTTAAGGACAACGCCAAACAGATTATCGATTTTGTTTTTAAACTGAGCAAGTAACTGCCTCTAAAATGTACACATTTTACAGTTTACACTGTCATTTGTGCTTTTGTTCCTTCCACAAACATTTGAGCACCCACAATAGGTGAAAAACACATTTATTTCAAATCTGGATAGTCAACCCTAGATGAAAGTCTGGCTCCTATGTGGAGAAATACTATTCCAGAATTCAGTCTACAGGAAGCAGAGTGGCACCTAGTTACCTTGCAAGGGAATCATTAAAACAGGAAGCAGCAGAGAAAGTGAAGAGCAGTAATACTCAAAGTGTGGTCCTTGGACCAGCAACATCATCTTTGGGAACTTATTAGAATTACAAATTCTCAGGCTGTCCCAGATCTAGGAATCAAGAGTTCCAGGAACAGAGCTGAGCAATCATGTTTTAATAGGACCTTCAGTGATTCTGATGACACTGAAGATTGAAAGCCACTACTGCAGATATGGGTCTTAAAAAAACAAACAAACAAACAAACAAACAAACACTGGTGTGTCTCAGTGGTTGAGCATCAACCTATAAACCAGGAGGTTATGTTTTGATTACAAGTCAGGCCACATGCCTGGGTTTCAGGTTTAATCCCCAGTAAGGGCCATGCAGGAGTCAGACGATCAATAATTCTCTCTCATTATTAATGTTTCTATGTCTCTCTCCACCTCCCTTCCTCTCTAAAATCAATAAAAATACATTTTTTTAAAAAAACGAACATTGGAGGAGAAACCAAGATGTCAGCATAGGTGAACACTTAAACTGCTGCCTCACACAATTTCAAAACTACAGCTAAACGACAGAATGGACATCATCCAGAACCATAGGAAAGCTAGCTGAGTGGAAATTCTACAACTAGAAGGAAAGAGAGGGGCTCACGGAGACTCAGAGGAGCTGCAAAAAAGCTGAGGTACAGAGACACGCATGGAGAAGGGCGGCAGGGTGCCTGGCTGGCTTCCTCTAGTGCAGCGGTTCTCAACCTGTGGGTCGCAACCCCTTTGGGGGTCGAACAACACTTTCACAAGGGTCGCCTAAGACCACTAGAAAACACAGATACGATTCATAACAGTTGCAAAATTACAGTTATGAAGTAGCAACAAAAATAATTTTATGGTTGGGGGTCACCACAACATGAGGAACTGTATTAAAGGGTCGAGGCATTAGAAAGGTTGAGAACTACTGCTCTAGCAGGAGGGAGACGGACACTCCCGACTGCACCAAACCCCAGTTCTGGGCGAGTCTCATATGGGGGGAGTCTGGACTGTCATGACAAGGGCGGAGTGCAGAGAAACTTAGGGGAGCTGCAAAAGGCAGAGGTCTAGAGGCACGAGAGTGCAAGTGCATACACAGAAGGCTGAGTGCTGATTGTGCCGCTGGCTTTCTCTAGTGGGAGGAAGACAGAACCCCCCAACTGTCCTGAAATCCAGCTCCGACAGCACTGAACCCCAGTTTTGGGTGAGACTCTGGAGACCCAGACTTATACGGGTCCAGAGCGCACAGAAACTCAGGGGAACCAGAAAGGCAGAAGTCTGGAGGCACACGAGAGCGAGTGTGCTCAAAGAGGGCTGCAGCGATTACCGAGGGACACTGAGACCCAGGGCCCTCATAGGGCAGGGCTGACAAGAAGCCAAGGCTGCCTGCTCAGCCCTGAGACTCTGCTCCATCCAAGCTGAACACAGAGGCTTTTGCAATTTTGTAAGTCTAGTATCATAAGGCTGACTCCAGCACAGAAGTTCTCCTGGCATAGACACAGCTGATCCTCACAACCAATTGGCTTGGAGGTCAATTCCCCCCAGTGATACCAACAATCAAGACTTAACTACAACAAGACTGTACACACAGTCTACAAAGGGGTGCACCAACAGTGTCTTCCTCAAGTAACTGGGAGGAAGAGCTACTGGGCCATATAGGACACCTAGCACACAAAGCTACTCTACCAACTCAGAGAAGCAGCAAAAATGCAGAGACAAAGGACCAGATCAAAAAGAAAAGAAATGGAGGAAAACAAACAACTGGATATAGAGTTCAAAACCATGCTTATTTTTTCAAGAATTTCCTAGAAAAGGTTGATAAATTTAACAAGACCCTCGAGGATATGAAAAAGGACCAACTAGAAATTAAACATACACTGACTGAAATAAAAAATATTATACAGAGACCTAAGGGCAGACTAGAGGAACACAAGAATCAAGTTAAAGATTTGAAATACAAAGAAGCAGAAAACACTCAACTGGAAAAGAAAACAGAAAAAGAATCCCAAAACTGGAAGATAGTGTAAGGAGCCTCTGGGACAACTTCAAGCATACCAACATCAGAAGTATGGGGGTGCCAGAAGAAGAGAGAGCAAGATATTGAAAACATATTTGGAGAAATAATGACTGAAAACTTCCCCCACCTGGTGAAATAGACTTACAAGTCCAGGAAGCACACAGAACTCCAAACAAAATGAATCCAAAGAGGACCACACCAAGGCACATCATAATTAAAATGCCAAGAGCAAAAGAGAGATAGAGAATATTAAAAGCAGCAAGAGAAAAACAGTTAATTACCTACAAAGGAGCACCCATATGATTGTCAGCTGATTTCTCAACAGAAACTATGCAGGCCAGAAGGGAGTGGCAAGAAATACTCAAAGTGATGAATAGCAAAAACCTACAACCAAGAGTACTCTACCCAGCAAAGCTATCATTCAGAACTGAAGGTCAAATAAAGAGCTTCACAGATAAGAAAAAACTAAAGGAGTTCATCAGTACCAAACCAGTATTATATGAAATGCTGAAAGGTACTCATTAAGAAGAAAAAGAAGAAAAGGTAAAGATAAAAATTAGGAACAACAAATACATATCTATCAACAAGTGAATCTAAAATCTAATGAACAGAATAAACTGGTGAATATAACAGAATCAGGGGCATAGAAAGGGAGTGGACTGACAATTCTCAGGGGGAAAGGAGTGAGGGGGTACAAGGAAAGACTGGACAAAAATACACCTATGGATGAGGACAATATGGGGGAAGGTAAGGGCAGAGGGAGGGGTGGGAGCCGGGTGAGGGGAGCTATGAGAGGAGGGGAGAGGAAGAGGAACAAATGTAATAGTCTGAACAATAAAGATTAAATAAAAATTAAACTAAAAAATAAATAAAAAATCAACACTGAGTGGTAACATTTTTTAAATTCAAGTAATGTTCATTCAAATCAGTAACACACTGAAACATCTTAATGTTAGAATGAGTAAAACAAAAATCAAATTTTTTCATTTGGGAAAATAAACATGTCAAGAATTTTCCTAACCCTCATGTCATCCCTCCTCCCCACTACCACCACATATTCCTCCCTGGTCCCCCAAATTAAATTATTCACTCACATTTCCTCAGTGAAGGTCTACACTCCAAAATACTTACAGATGTTTCAACCTTGCTCCAAATCTATTCAATCATTGATGTGACAATTCTAACCCCACCCTGGGAAACAAAATTTACACCCACCATCCCTCTACATCCCAATGCCACAGAATTACCTTACTTAGGCTGACAGCATGTCTCAGAGCACTAGTATCCTCTGCTTTAGCAATGTTCCCTCCAACCACTGTCTCCAGAGCAATCTAACACTCAATTCTGTGTCCCACCCTCTCGTTGAAAATTCTTCTGTGGCATCAAATGGCATCAAATCCAAGGTATTAACCCTCCTTCTAGCCCCTGCTCCCTTATGCTTCACTCTTAAACAATACTGAACCACCATCAGTCCTCTGGTCCTTGCTTTCTCTTTTCTTTGTGCTTCTGTCCAATTTGTTTCCTGGTTTCTTTGTCATTACCAACTCTACAGTGTATCTCCCTGTAGACCAGTGGTCAGCAAACTCATTAGTCAACAGAGCGGCAAACCGCATGTGGCTCGCGAGCCGCAGTTTGCCAACCACTGTTGTAGACTAACCTAGAGACCCAGAGGCTGGACTCTGTCTTCATCTCCTCAGGCCCAGCATCTAGAGCAGGGCTAGGCATATGGTGGTGGTGCTCAAGAAATACTTGTTGAATATAGGCTCAAAAGGCGAAAAGAAGACATTTTTTAAATAAACATCTTATATAAAAATAAGACACTCTAACATTAAAATCTCTTCAAATAACCACAATTAAATCTAGAGTATTATTAAGATGTTATTGTCTTACTACCTCAAGTTCTGGGTCTTTCTAATAAGTGTTGGGTTAATATCTTGGAGTTAATCCTGGTTTATGGGACAATAAAGTTCTATGTGCTATCTCAAGCCCCTATATATACAGTGAACATCATTCTTATGCTTCATTTCAGTTAAGAACTTTTATTAATTTCTGCTTAGTCCCATTGTTTTCCAATTAACAATCTAAAATTCTTAGGCATGTGTTGTCAAGGTGTGACAACTTTTACAAGTGAAGTCAAGGTGAGCGAAGTCAATAGAAACCCAAAAGAGCAATTATTTCTATTTAGTTGTACTGCTTGCTTCATGACCCAAAGGAGGGGTCCATGAAGGAGGGCACATCCCTTGAGAGAGGACATAAATAAGAAAACGCATATTCATTTGTCTTTTATAATGTCATTTAAAATACACAAAGCAATAGTACACATACATTGTTTATAAATACAGACAAGCAGACAAGGCTAAAAAAAAATTTTTTTTTTTTTTACTGATGGGACTGAACAGCCTAAAAGTAGAACATGCAATATACCTGGAATTGTGGCTACCTGCATTTATCATTCATCATGCATGATCAGATGAAGCAATCTTAGACCCTAAGTCCAAATTCAGTCCCCAGGAGGTCCTATTTATCTTATCTTCACCAAGTACTCAACAAGTGCTGTTAAAATCCCTAGGGAGGAAACCATCACTCTGTGATGTGATAACCTTGCTGATGTGCTCTTTTTTAAAGGATATTCTTTAAAAATGAAGTTTTGTTTCCATGTTTTTAAGGCGAGTATTAAAAAAATGACTGAGCCGGCCACGTGTGCCACCAGAAGCAGGAATCGAGAAATCGAAAAATTATTCAGCTCATCGGTATCCTGTAATCACTTAACCTTGTTTGCAGTAAATTCTTCCAGAAACAAGGGATTAACTTCAAGAATCGCTTTATCCTAAATTACCGCTCAAAAGTGGCAATAGCTGACCAGATTTTAACTTTCAAATATCAAGAACTTCTGGATGCAGAAGCTCTTGGTAAAGCAAGCCTTGACAGTACTATTTTACTTCAGACGCTTTTGTGGGAGTTGTACACCCCGCCTGAATCAAGGGACCACCTCTTCAACAGGATTGCGCTGAGCGCAGGCTCAGACACAGCTACACCAATTCTGGTGCAGACCCCCACGGCTAACACCTTTCGGAAACTGACACGCTGTAAGATGCCAGAGCAAAGCATAAACCTGGGACACAAGGAAAACTAACACTGAAAACTTCAGAAGGAAAACACACAAGCTGACGGGGAACAGACTGTCCTTCCCCTCACACCTGCCACTCCACCCTCCCCTCCTGGCGCCTCCGCTAGCTGTTTCCTGCTGCGCTCCCTCCACCCGGCTAAGGACGCGTTGCACTTCTTGCCCTTTTCTGGTCAACCCGTGGAGGCTGCGCATCCATCTTACCAAGCTCATCAGGAAACAGCGAGGTAGGTATTCGAGCTACAGCTCCCTAAGGGACACAAGAGAGTTTCTGTAAAGCCACTACGTAAAAAAACCAGGCTGCCGCCTCCCTCTCAACGCCACGCACGGCGACGACCCCACCAGGAGCAGTTCGGGCGGCGCAGGAAATACCCTGTGGCACCAACAGAGGGTACGGTCTGCCTCCTGCTTTGCTGGGAACACCCTCTATCCCCAGGGGCCAATACGAGCCGGACTTATCACAACCGCCCATTCCGCAGAGAGCTGCGTTCCGGAGAGGGCGCATCTCGTCCCCCGTGCCGTCCCCGGCCCGCGGCGCGGGGGTCGCTGGGGCGCTGGGCGGCAGCCACAGATGAGCTCAGAGGTCCGCTGGGTGTTGCCGGCAGGTTGCATCAGACGCCGCGCGGGGCCGCCGCCCGCGACGCCGGCTGCGCCGGGCCTGCCCGCTCTGGGTCTCCTCGGGCTGGGCCCGCGCCCACGCGAGCGGCGGGCTTCGCCGAGGCCTCCTCCGGCCCGCCCGCAGCCTCCTTACCTGCGCCTCCAGCCCGCCCGCCCCCAGGCGGCCTCCACTCCGAGCGGCCCCGCACGGCGCGGCCCGACCCGACCCAAGCCTCGCAGCGAGGAGGAGCGACGGTTACGAAACCTGCAGCCTCCGCCCGTTCCGCAGCCACCGGCTTCCCTTCCTCGCCGGAGCCGCGCGCGCCACCGCCGCCGCACGACCAATGGGATCGTCGACCTGCAGGCGACGCGCCCTCCCCCCCGCAACGGGCAGCACCGCCAGCCAATCACGGGCGGCCTCGCCGCGGGAGGCGGGCACGTGGCAGAGGCGTTGGCGAAGGTGGGGCGGGGCTGGCGGGCGTGGTGGGAGCAGATGGTCGCTGTGGCCGCCGCCCGCGGTAACCTTGGCAGTCCGCGCGGGGCGGCGGCCGGGAGCTGGGGGTCCCCGGCCGGGAGCGAGGTCCTGCGGAAGCTGGAGAGGCGTATCTTTGGAAAACACAGTGCCCTGAGGTGAACTGATGGAATCACCGAGTTGTGTTGTGGTTTCACCGCGTCCCTCCGGCAGGCCCCCCGCCCTCAGCGTCCCTCGCGGGGGACCGTCCCCGAACCGCTCACCGGACTCCCCGCCCCGGACGTGGGGCGCCCGGCCGACGCCCAGACCGCCGATAGCCCGCGTCCCTGGGGTGGAGCCTGGAGAAAAGTCCTGGACCTCCAGGCAGTGAAGGCAGCTTCCGACTTGTTGACAATTAAATGAAGCAAAATCGCCCCGGCGTAAGCTTCGTGTTGATGTCACCTCGGTGAACACTGCAGAATGTGGCTCCTTTTGGGGAGAAACGAACGGACTTTGCACGATGCTTTCGGTGCGGTATCTGAAGGTGAACAGATTGAGAGGCGAGATCTCAAAAAAAAAAAAAAATGAATGGCAGCCTGGCTTTTATGGAAGTCAATCCATGGGAGGATCTGAAAGCCTCTTCAGACCAGGAAGCGCGCGCGCCCTTGGAGAACAGAGCCCTCGCAGATAGGTTTGATTGCTTCCTCTTTAGCAATTGTCATCGGCCGAAAAATAGTCTTTGAAAGAGGAAATATTTCTTCATCGTCCAGGCCATAGGGACCAGCCAGTTCTCCGCCTAAGACTGTTTCGAGGAATCAGAGAAGAGATGATAAAACATTTGCAAAAGCAAAGATTAAAAAAATAAAAATAAAGGGGCTGCAACTAAAGGTAAACCAGGATAACCGTAGAAGCGCACTTGGTAGAATGCCCAGTCTTGTTTCATTTATTTCCGTAGAGTGGAGGAAAAATCTTGTAATGTAGAAATCTCTTGTTTGAAAGCCAGATCAACCAAAGTGTATTATGCAAATCTAACTCTATCTTCAGTATGTCTGAAATGTTTAGCATAAATGTAGACTAGTATTTGGAAAACTTCAGAAAAAAAGAATATGCCAAACTAACCACCTTTCACGGGAGATCTGAAACCTATCTACCATATTTTGAGAATTGAGATATCTCTCAGTTTTGAATCTCAGTCGATATTTATTGCGGCACTAGAGGCCCGGTGCATGAAAATTCATGCACTGGAGTGGGGGAGTCCCTCAGCCCGGCCTGCCCCCTCTCACAGTACGGAGCCCTCAGGAGCAGGAGGTGACCCTGTGATCAGGGAAAGGCGACACCCCCATCACACCTCTGCTGCTGCCACTGCCAGCAGCACAAGCCTTAGCCAGGCCTGGTTACCTGAGCCTCAGGTGGCCCTGGGCGGCTGGGCAGCTGCCATCTGAGGCTTGCCTATGCCTCTGGCCGGTCCTGGGTGGCTGGGAGGCTGAGGGGGCTGGGGGACTTCTGAGGTAGGGCCACAGACTCCGTGCCCTGGGCCCCGACACCCCCAGGCAGGGCTGAAGGGACTGGGCACCACCATATTTGAGGGCATAGCAGTCAATTAGCATATTCCCTCCTTATTGGCTATGGGTGCCACCATCTTTGTGAGGCCATGGTGGTAAATTAGCATATTCCCTCTTTATTAAATAGGATATCAGCAATAATATATCAGTAATTGTCAGTTGTTTATAGGACACTTTTGATTAGAAGTGACTGAAAAACATCTCTTACTAGAGTTAGCATAGAAAAGGACTTGGTCAAAGATTTTAAACACACTTCATGAAATACCCAAGAGACATTAGAACCAAGACCTCAAATGGCTTGTGTATATATATGTTTGTGTGCCTATTGATTTTATTATTCTTTCTACCTGCACACAAACTTTCTTCACATGAGCCCTGATAGCTCGATGATCATTGCTTTGGTCACTAAATAAAGGCTAACTCTCTTTTTAGTTCTTGTTACATAGTTCTTAGGCAAAGACCCTGGGATTGACTCAGCTGTGTTAAATGCTCCTATCTGGAATGATTGTATGGCTGGGAGCATGTCAGGGTGTACTAACATGCCAGCTATGGAGGGGATGGCAGAAGTACTCCCTAGAAAAGGGAGTACTAAGCAGACAAATCCATCAATATACATTTCAATGTCAGACCACACTGTGGTCACTGATGGAGCTTAATCACTCTGCTGACTGATTTGTTCTTTCACATGTGATATGATCCCCATCCTTGAGCGCAATATTTAAACTTTCAGTCTTACCTTTGGAACCACTATTGGAATCATAATAGCTAAGATACTAAATGTTTGTCCCCAAATTTTATAAGTGAGCCCTATTCATAAAAGAGAAAAATCTGACATAGTTTAGACTTGAACAGTTAGCAAATATGGTGAATGTCCAGTGTACAATACTTTTCCATGTGTCAGGTTTTATGATCACATGAATGAAGACATACCATCTGTGTACTTAAGAATAACAATAGTATGAGACATCTGTGCACAGGAGAATTGGTGTGTGCTGTGTGAGCAGATAAAGATAGGTACAGCTTGTTCCTGCATCATCCTAGCTAATAAAAGAGTAATATGCAAATTGACTGTGCCTCTGCTATACTCACAAGCCATGCCCATCAGTCACGCCCACCAATCAGAGTGAATATGCAGATTAACCCAACCAAGATGGCTGGCCACAGAGAGCGCAAGAGAGAGGCCTGGGTTGCCCCTGGTGATGGAAGAAGCCAAGCTTTGCACAAAGCCTGGCCAGCCCAGGCCTCCACTTAAGGCAACAAAGTTTCAGTGGCTGTGCTAGCAGAAGGCCTGGCTCTGCTCTAGGCTACAAAGTTTCAATTGTAGAAAATAAATAAATCCCAGATATCAGGGCTGCTGCTTGGGTTGCTGGGGGTGTGGTGCAAACCACCACAGGCCCCTCGTCCAGGCCACCCCTTGCCCCAAGGGAACACCCACCCTGATCCAGGACACCCTTCAGGGCAAACCAGCTGGCCCCCACCCATGCAGTGAGCCTCTATCTTATCTAATAAAAGAGTAATATGTAGATTGACCATCACTCCGACACAATATGGCTGCCCCCATGTGGTCAAAGATGATTGCCCCCATGTGGACACAAGATGGCCAGCAGAGGAGGGCAGTTGGGAGAGACCAGGCCTGCAAGGGAGGGCAGTTGGGGGTGATCAAGCCTGCAGGGGAGGGCAGTTAGGGCAAACAGGCTGGCAGGGGAGCAATTAGGCATCAGTCATGCTGTCAGGGGAGTTGTTAGGGGGTGATCAGGCTGGCAGGCAGAAGCGGTTAGGGACACTCAGGAAGGCAGGCAGGTGAGCAGTTGGGAGCCAGAAGTCCTGGATTGTGAGAGGGATGTCTGACTGCCCATTTAAACATCCCTCTAGTGGTCCCAGATTGGAGAGGGAGCAGACTGAGCTGAAGGACACTCCCCCTCCCCATGCACGAATTTCATGCACCAGGCCTCTAGTCTGTGCATAGAAGGCTAGTGCCTATATCTGTGCATACAAGGATAGGTGCATGTCATCTGTGCACATAAGAGGGGTGTGGCACTTGTGCACATCAGGAGAAGTAATCCATATCTTTTGTGTGCCTAGGAGGATCTTATTCTTACATCTTCACTCCATTGAGTAAGCACTGATTACCTGTTACAGAATTATTATAATTCAAAGTATTCCAGTGCTTATGAAGAACAAAACTGACAATAAAAGAGGGTGGGTTTGGAGAGTTTGTTGTTGTTTGTTTATGATATTTATCACACCAGCCCCCCTCTTCCAGCCTGGTTGGCGATATGATGAGCTTCGTTTTTTTTTGTGTGTGTGTTTTTTCATATGATGAGTTTTGGAGATAGAACAGGGTGATATTGGCTGGCATATAATCTAACTAAAACCCCTGTTCCTACAGAGGGCTAATCTCATTTTTTTAATTGAGAATTAGGTAAACTTACATGAAAAGAAGCTAGCATAGTACCTGGCACATAGAAGGCACAAAATAATTTGTCCATCCAAAAAGAATTGGCTACCTGGACCCAGTTCTTGGTTTTTAATACCATTCTTCAATAAAAGGACCTGGGGTCCTTGGGGAAATGGCTGATTCTAGGATTGAGGCAGGAATATATAAGTTCAGCCTGGAGCATTTTGCAGTACCAGAAAGTAAGAAGGCACTCAAAAAGCAAAGTAGTCGGGATCTGTATCTTAGCTCATGCTGCCATAACAAAATATCATAGACTGGTTGGCTTTAACAAGAGAAATTTCTTACAGTTCTGGATGCTGGCAAATGCAAGCAAAGTAGCTTTTATTTTGAGGCCTCTTCTCTTGGTTTGTAGGCAGCTGCCACCTCACTCTGTGCTCACATGATGTCTTTGTGTGCAAGGCAGGAGAGAGAGAGCAAGCTCTCTGTCGTCTCTTCTTATAAGGGTACTAATCCCATCATAAGAGGGACCTAATGAACTGATTTAACCCAAAGGCCCCATTTCTAAATCCCATCATGTTTGGGATTAAGGCCTCAACATATGAGAGAGGGATGGTGCAGACACAAACATTCAGTCTATGATAGTATGTTAAATGGTCACAGCAGCCAAATGAAAAGGCCCCCAGTGGCTAGAGAGCCCCAATGCCAATTTGAGTGGCAAAATAAATGTAATATTGGATTATAAACCAAAGTATAAAATAAATTTCATGAGTTCATGCTGATATAAATAAACAAATAAACTAGGTGCCCAGTGCACAAAATTCGTGCATGGGGGGTGGGGGTCCCACTCAGCCAGCCTGCACCCTCTCCAATCCAGGACCCCTTGGGGTATATCTGATTGCCAGTTTAGGCCTGATCTGGAGGACAGCCCTCTCATAATCCAGGACCACTGGCTCCTAACTGGAGCCTATCTTATTGCCACTTCCCCCACCCCCTGCTGGCTTGGTCACACCTAACTGCCTACCGGCCAGTCTGGTCACCTCCTGTTGCCTCCCTCCTGCCAGCCTGGTTGCCCCCAACTGCCCCCTTGCCAGCCTGGTCACTCACAGCCCCCCTCTTCCAGCCTGGTTGGCCCTCACTAACCCCCCTGCCAGCCTGGTCGCCCCACGCAGCCTACTGCTCAGTTGTTTGGTCAACCCTCACTAACCCCCTGCCAGCCTGGTTGCCCCATGCAGCCTGTTTGGTCATCTGTTCAGTTGCAATGGTAACTTAGGCTTTTATATATATAGATGAGTAAATAAATGTCAGAGAAGAGACAAATCTCCCACACAGAAAAATTCAAATAACTTATGTAACTACTCCATTCTCAGGTCAGGGAGCATAATTCCCCACTCTTAATCCTCACGGAAGGACATGCTTTTATTGATTTTGAGAGAACTGAATATGTGAATTTTCAGTGTATAGGATGATGCTCCAATTGAGCCACATTGGCCAGGGCTAACTCTCCACTCTTTCAATGTGGACTACACATAGCAACTTTCTTATGAAAAGTAGAGCATGACAGGGGAAAATAAAGAGAAACTTTACAGTGGAGAAATCTGACAAACACTCCTATAGCCAGGTGATCAAGCTCAACATCAACAGTCATAAACCATGTTGATAAAATGGCACTTAACCTCTGGATCTTTCTCTCAAGAACTGATAACCACAGTCTAACTTTGAGAAAAGCTCCAAATTCCAAAAGAGGGACATTCTGTAAAATACAGTACCTGAGCCCTAGCTGGTTTGGCTCAATAAATAGAGTGTCAGCTGGACTAAGTGGTTCCAGGTTTGATTCTGGTCATTGCCTGGGGTGCGGGCTCAATCCCCAGTAGGGAGCATGTGGGAGGCAGTGGATCAATGATTCTCTCTCATCATTGATGTTTCGATTTCTCACTCCCTCTCTCTTCCTCTCTGAAATCAATAAAAATATATTTTTTAAAATACAGGACCTGACCTCTTAAAAACTGTCAATGTCATAAAAAACAAGGAAAGTCAGAGGAAGTGTGTCAGTCTGAAGAATCCAAAGGAGACTTGACAACTAAATGTAATGGGGTGTCCTGCCCGGGATCCTAGGACAGAAAAAGAACATTGGGTAAAAATCAAGGAAATCCCAATAAAGTATTGACTTTAATTTATTTGATAATGTATCAATAATGGCTCATTAACAAATATGCTATACTAATATGAGATGTTAATAATAGAGGACACTGGGTGCAGGGTAAATGGGAAATCTCAATACTATCTTTTCAATAGTTTGCAATTCTAAAATTGTTCTAAAAAGCAAAGTTTAGTCAAAACCGGTTTGGCTCAGTGGATAGAGCGTCAGCCTGCAGACTGAAAGGTCCCAGGTTTGATTCCGGTCAAGGGCATGTAGGCACATTCCCCAGTAGTGAGCGTGCAAGAGGCGGATGATTGATGTCTCTCTCTCATCGATGTTTCTAACTCTCTATCTCTCTCCATTCCTCTCTGTAAAAAAGCAATAAACTATATTTTAAAACAAAACAAAACAAAGTTTATTTAGAAAAAAAGCATTTGAGGTACATTACAGTGTTAACATTAACTTAAAAGAGGAAACACTAAAACATTAACAAATCAGAGAGGAGAATCCAAGATGGCGGCATAGGTAAACACCTATACTGCTGCCTCGCACAACAATTTCAAAACTACAACTAAAAGACAGAACGGACATCATCCAGAACCACAGGAAAGCTGGCTGAGTGGAAGTTCTACAACTAGAGGGAAAGAGAGGGGCTCACGGAGACCCAGAGGAGCTGCAAAAAGCTGAGGTACGGAGACGCGCGCTGAGAGAGCGGGTGCCGGAGTACCTGGCTGGCTTTCTCTGGCAGGAGGGAAACGGAGACTCCCAACGGCATTGAACCCCTTCTCTTACGACACTAAACCCCAGATCCAGCCGAAACTCATACGGGGGGAGTTTGGACTGTGAAAAGGGAGAAGTGCACGGAAATTTAGGGGAGTTGCAAAGGATCAGAGGTCTGGTCGCGCACGGCACCACGCGGAGGACGGATTGCTGATTGTGCCGCTGGCTTTCGCGAGTGGGCGGGAGACAGACCCTCCGATCTGCGCCACTTCTGAGTCCACTGGGCCCCTGTTTTGGGCGAAACCCTGGGGACCTAGACTCGTGTGGTCCTGGTTCGCAGGGGAGCCGGAAAGGCAGCGGTTGGAGGCGCTGCGGGTGCGCGCACACAAGGACCGCTCCAGCCATTACCCAGTCACGTGAGACTCAGGGGCCGTGGAGGGCGGGGCCGACTGGAAGGCAAGGCGGTCCCTTAAGCCCTGAGACTCCACCCTCCCAAGCTCAGCAGAGGCTTCTGCGGCTGATTCCAGCACAGAAGTTTCCCCGGCACAGTGAAAATGCCGAGACAAGGGAAGGGATTACAAGCAAAAGAAATGGAGGAAAAAAAACGACTGGATATAGAGTTCAAAACCACGCTTATAAGGTTTTGCAAGAATATGCTAGAAAAGATGGATAAATTTAGTGAGACCCAAGAGAAGATAATAAATACACTGACTGAAATGAATACTGTTACGCAGAGTACTAACAGCAGACTAGAGAAAGGCAAGGATCAAGTCAAAAATTTGAAATATAAAGAAGCAGAAAACATTCAACTGGAAAAGCAAGAAGAGAAAAGAATCCAAAAATGTGAAGATAATGTAAGGAGCCTCTGGGACAGCTTCAAGCGTACCAACATCAGAATTGTGGGGGTGCCAGAAGAAGAGAGAGAGCAAGATACTGAAAACCTGTTTAAAGAAATAATGACTGAAAACTTCCCACATCTGGTAAAAGAAATAGACTTACAAGTCGAGGAAGCACACAGAACCCCAAAGAAAAGGAACCCAAAGAGGACTACACCAAGACACATCATAATTAAAATGCCAAGAGCAAAAGAGAAAGAGAGAATATTAAAAGCAGCAAGAGAAAAACAGTTTATTACCTACAAGGGAGCACCCATACGACTGTCAGCTGATTTCTCAACAGAAACGATGCAGGCCAGACGGGAGTGGCAAGAAATATTCAACGTGATGAACAACAAGAACCTACAACCAAGAATAATCTATCCAGCAAAGCTATCATTCAGAATTGAAGGGCAGATAAAGACCTTCACAGAGAAGAAAAAGCTAAAGGAGTTCATCAACACCAAACCAGTATTATATGAAATGCTGAAAGGTACCCTTTTAGAAGAGGAAGAAGAAAAATGTAAAAGACAAAAAATTATGAACAACAAATACACATCTGTCAACAAGTGAATCTAAAAATTAAGTGAATTAAAAATCTGATCAACAGAATAAACTGGTGAATATAATAGAATCAGGAGCACAGAAAGGGAATAGACTGATAATTCTCAGGAGGACAAAAATCATAAAGCATCAAACAGACTGTGAAATTATAGCAGAAAGATTAAAGTTAGGTGAGGTAAATAAGTGATCAATCAAAGGACTTGTATGCATGCTTATAAACATAACCAATGATCACAGACACTGGGGGGTCGGGGTATGCCTGGGAGGGAGGGGGGGCAATGGGGAGATATGTATAAAAAATTAATAAAAATTAATTTAAAAAAAAAAACAAAACAAATCAGAGTAAGCTCAGACAGCCAAATGGGCAAAGTTAAGCTCAGCGGAAGAGCCTTGAGCCTCACTTCCTACTTTGACCACTAGTGGCAACTGTGTCTCTGCCAGGCAAACCCAAGACATGCAGAGAAACGGAGCCAGGAAGGAGGAGCAGGACTTTTGGGGAGACCATTTTGGGGCTCCGAGATGAGGTGTAAGTCTGGGAGCCACCTTTGGGCTACTGAGGAATCCCCATCCTCACATGAAAGTGCACATGCCAAGTCAATTGCTGGGAGCTACAGGGCTGAGGTGAGAAGATGAGGTGTCCAGATAGCGGAACGTGGTTGCCCGATTAATTCATTCCTGCATTCATTTTCATCTGTCTCAATCATTAGATGTTGATTGAGTTCCCACTCTGTGCCAGGCACTGTCCCAAGTGCTGGCAGCCCTACAGAGCAAGGAGCTGGGGCTGGGGAGGTGCGGGGCTGTGTTCAGCAGATGAGAAGGAAGCCAGGGAAGCATCACCAGGTTGGACACGACTTGTCGGCCACATTTCCTCGGCTTAGAGTCTTCTAGGCCTTTGTCATTGGTTCTTCCTTTTACATTTTTTGGGTTCCTACAGTAATGTTCAGCTCCTGTGTGAGTTTAAATTAGCATTCAGATTTGCTTGGACTTGACGGGTGAAGCCACCTCCATTCACATAAATGTTGGGGTTTTGATGGAAAGAGAAAGGTGGAGTTTGTTTTCTTTTTCTTTACAAAGGTCTCTGTGGAGAGGAGGGTGCAAAAGAGCACCTGTCCTTCTGGGATTTGGAGGGACAAGTGCTCCTTTGTAGTCCTTATGAAGACTCCCCCGCCCCCGCCCCCACCCCTACTGTGAACGACCCTGTTTCTTCAGCTTGGTGGGAACTGGAGTGGGTGCAGAACAGCTTGGAAGCTTCTGGGATTGGTGTTTCTGTAAAGATGAGGAATCAGTCCCCTTGGCATCCAGTCAGTAACTTTGAGAAGAAAAAGCTGAAGCAGAGGCTGTGCTAAGGGACCTGTCCTCAGGAGACTGATGATAGGAGATGGTAATGGTGCAGCACCGTATGGTGGCAGCCCAGGAGCTAGCTAAGGAATACTTGCTTATGAAAATTGGAGAATTGTTCTATGACTGTTAATGAGACCCACTGTAGCTACAGGTAGGAAGACCTGGACAAAACTTGAGAGTCCAAACTGTGACACTTTTTTCAAAAAAGTTTAGCCTTATCTTAGCTGTGGGGTGAAGCCAAAGGTGCAGCCACAAAACAGGGTAGGAGAGCAGGCTGTGTCTAGGGTAGAAAGAAAGGGGGGCGGGGAAGGAGGTAGAGAATGAATGAGGAAAGCAACAATACCCACCAGTTCTGGTGTGCCATCCAATGGGCCATTTTTCTTAACTCCTCTTATCCAGTTCCTTCCCATCCCTCAGGCCCCAAGCCAAGTCTCAACCCCTTGCCTTTGCTGACTATTCCAGTTCTTGCTGACCTTACTTTTTTTCTACATGGTATGCATGTATTTTTTTTTTGTCTGTTATACTCTGATCTAATCTCATAGAAAGGTAAAGTTCTGTTTTATATATCATGCTATTGCCATGTACTCATGAGGCTTTAGAAAAACACATTTGGGATTATGGGAGTCGCTTTCCTGAATGGGGGATCTGGAGGTGCCCCAGGACATTCACTACAGTCCATCTCTTGCAGTGCTTGAATCCGCTTATTACTTATAGCAAGTTAATCCCGTCTGTGAATAGCTTCTCTGGGATTTTGGATGGTCTCCTTTCCTTGAGAAATTTGCCAGAAAATAGCTAGTGGATGAACTATAACTGCTGCTACTACAGCTGGCCTCAAGGCTACACTGATATTCACCACCTGCGTCCCCTACTCCTCCTCCTGGATTCCCTCACCATTGGCTAGCACTTCTTCCGGTCTAAGTACTGGGGTCACCTATTAGGAAGACTCACAACTTTATTCTTAAGGCCTTGACCATTGCACTTGTCCATTTACCATCAAGATTGGACAAGGAATCCTTCTTGCAAAAGAAATACAGAAAAAAATAAACCAGAAATTAATGAGACTGGTTACCTGCAAGAGTTGAAGTGGGACTGGGTAAAAAGAATGGAGAGCCGTAGCTGGTATTGCTCAGTATAAAACATCAGCTTTGGACTGAAGAGTCCCAGGTTCGATTCCAGTCAAGGGCACATGCCCAGGTTGTGGGCCCGATCCCCAATGTGGGTCTGACCCCGAGTGGGGGACATGCAAATGTTTTTTTTCTCTCTCTCTCTCTACTTCTCTTTCCTCTCTGAAATCAATAAAAATATATTTTTAGAAAAAGAATAGGGAGTGGGAAAAGGATAGAAAGGATGAGAGGAGAGTGATATCTCTGTGAGTGTAACTTTTTGTGTATCTTTGACTCTGAGAACCATGATAAGGTTTCACACACCTCACAAATAAATAGTTAACACCAACTGGGTTGTGGTTATGGTAGCAATTCTGAAACTATTCTATGTATGTGTTAGGATTGAGCAAATAAGTAAACACATTTGGATAATAACAGCAACTTCCTTCTTGTTGAAGAAAGGAGTTACAAATAAGGAAAGAGGAAGACTAGAATGAATCCTGTGGTGTTGGGATGGAATCAGAGGTTATCAGAATGAATTTGTGATTTGTAGTATATGCACAGACTTATAGAGAAATAAATATGGATGTGTGTAGATGTCTGAGAGAGTATACATATATATCTCTGTCCACTGAGAGGACCTAGATGCAGTCACAACCCAGAAGCAATGGTTCCACCAAAGAGACCATATCATGGTTTCTAAAGAACTCTCTTCAAGGAGAGGGACCAGGGCTCACTAGAGAACTGGTTGATTCCAGCGTTGGGCAGGGAAAAGACAAGGATCTGGCATGTTTTCTGGTACCAAAAAGTAAAGAAATGCTCAGACAATTTGGGGGATACATAGCAAAAGGACATAGAAGTTACTTAGAAGAAGTTCCCAATGGCTAGATCTGGGGCAATTGGAGTAACAAAATAAATAATAGTTAATGACTTATAGTTTGAAATACCTATGAGTTCATACTGTCATAAATAAGTAATTAAATAAACAAATAAATGCCAGAGGGAAAAAAACAGCTCTTCCTTCTGGAAAATTCCAATTAATAAATGTTGAAAGAATGATTAAAATAGCAAATCATCTTTAGACAACACTGCAGTGATAATTGTTGCAAGCATGAATTATTATTGAATGTTAAAATCAGTGGGTGAAAGTACAATGAGAAGTAGAACATTTACATATTCTCAAAATAGCTTCTTACAAGTACTTACTAATTGCAATGGGAAAAATAATAATGTCAGTACAGTGGAGAAGCCTGGAAAATACCACTGTAAGCAAGTGTTCAAAGTTAACATCAACAGAAATATGACACATGGACATCGTGGTCTCTGGTATGATGCATGGACAAAGGCATGCGATTCCTGTGGCATCCTTGCCAAATGCATGACCTCCATCTAATCATGAGAAAGTAACAGATAAACTCAAATGGAGGAACATTCTATAAAATGACTGGCCAGTATTCTTCAAAAATATTAAGCTCCTAGACGCCAAAGAAATATCAAAAATTGTTTTGGATTGGAGGAGACGAAGGAGACATGACGACTGAAGGCAACTCAGCATGTTAGACTGGATTCTGGATTAGTGTAAAAAGACACTAAGGGGCTAACTGGAGAAAATCAAATTGGGTCTTTGGATTTGTTGCTAGTGTTGTGTCATATTAATATCCTAATTTTGATCATTGTTCCATGGTCAGATCACCTTCTGCTGTGGCTTTGGGTGTGACAGCAGCTATTGTGCAGAAGAAACAGGTACATCTTCTTTACCCTCGTACCACTCATTGTGTTATTAGGCAGATACCACTGTTTATGGCCTGCAGCAGGTAAGAATCTCCATGCACACAATACAGGGGGAAAATTTCCCTCTTAGCATCTAACTGTTGCCACAAAAGTTAGCAAGTTGCTCCCCTATGGGATAGGAACATGCCACTCAGAGATTACTTAAGCTTGACTTCCAAATCAAAAAGACAAAAGAAACAATTTCTAGAGTTGATCACATAAACTTTTGAAACTTTAGGATTTAAAAAATACACAAATAAAATCATTAATAAATGAGAAACTGGAAAAATATTTGCAGCATATAACAAAGTATGAGTATCCTTATCATACAAGAAACTCTTGCCGAAACTGGTTTGGCTCAGTGGATAGAGTGTCAGCCTGCGGACTGAAGGGTCCCAGGTTCGATTCCGGGCAAGGGCATATACCTTGGTTGCAGGCGCATCCCGAGTGGGGGGTGTGCAGTAGGGGGCTGATCGATGTTCCTCTCTCATTGATGTTTCTGACTCTCTGTTCTTCTCCCTTCCTCTCTGTAAAAAATCAATAAAATATATATTTAAAAAAGAAACTCTTAAAAATTAGTAATCAAAAGATGAAGAGGACAATATTAAAAAGGTCTAGGCACACAAACAAACATTTTAACAAAGAAACATTAGTGGCCTAGAACATGCAAAAATATGTTATTATTAAAGAAATACAATTAAATCAATGAGATCCTATATTTTGTCTGTGATTATAAATCATCAGAATGTTAATGGCCCTGGCCAGTGTGGCTCATTTTGTTGGAGCATTGTCCCATACACCAAAAGGTCAGGGTTCTATTCCTGGTAAGGGTTCATACCCAGGTTATGGGTTCAATCCCCATTGGAGGCAACCAATCAATGTTTCTCACATCAATGTTTATCTCTGTCCCTCTTTCTCCCTCTCTCTCCTAAATCAATTTTTAAAAAACAATGTTAGTAAATGGCATTAGTAAGAAGATAAGGAAATTGGAAATTTATATATGAGCTGTGGGAAAATAGTTTGGTGAAAGCCTTTCTGACAGGTTATTTGGCAATTTGCAATACAAACTCTAGAAGTGTGCATTCCCTTTGAACCACCTATGCCATGTTAGTCATTTATTTTAAGAAGATCATCATACAAAAAATACAAGGAAGTACATTATATCATTGTTTACAATAGCAGGAAAAGAGAGAGAATTCACCTAAATGTCCATTTGAATGAACCTCAACCAGTGGTGAACAAATTCTCAAAATTAATAGGAAAAGATATGCCTAACATAGGTTACTGTCTTAAAAGTAACAGGATTATGACTAGGACTATTATTAGATTTTTTTTGCAACCTTTTTTTCTTTTGTCTTCTTATCCCTCGAGGAGCTGAGTGCTTATTTGTATGGATTGCACTATAATTTGACCATGAGTGCATAGAACTCTATCCACCCCACCTGATCTCGGGTGTTGATGAAAAATGTCTCCTTGGGCTGTCTGTTATTTGAACTGTGAATGAAAAGGGGCTCTTCAATAAATCAGTGACTGAAAGTAACCTCACAGAGTAATCTGATCACAAATTCCTAACTGGACAGGTCTTGGTGAGTAGTTACACCCCAGGCCTAAAATTTCTTTAGTAAAAGGTTTATCTTTATTAAACAAACCCTGTCCATTGTTCTTGTGCCTCTAGGTTAGCACACCTTTGAAATGTCAAAGTAATCTTTTTCAGACCTCTCAGAGGCATAACCACCCTCAAGGAAGCCATGATCTCATTAACTATTTTGTAACCCAATAATAGAGATTTCTCCACCTTGCTTTCTCTCCCACCTTCATGTAATCTTCCTTTATGTTCCCTTCTTAATAATTCCAAATTTATAAAGAGAAATGTGAAACTGTCATTCTCCAGAGCACTTGAGACCTTGTTTCCTGGTGTGTTGTCAGTTTGGCTCATTCGTAAAAATTCCCTACAGGTTTGGACATTCTGAACAAAACCAAAATCAATTATTGTTGTTCTTCCTTGTTTAAAAAAGAAATATACTTAGCTTTGTAAGAGATAAATAATGTTAACCTGTATAATAAAAGGTTAATATGCAAATTGATCCCTTGACCAGGAGTTTGACCAGGAGTTCAACCAGGGGGTGGGGCTGGCCACCAGTGACCTGCAGCTCCTCTCCCTGGTTGCCCCCTCCCCCTGCACTGATCGGGGATGGGGCCAGCCGGCCAACCTCTCCTGTCCCCTCTTCTTGGTCAGCCTGGCCAGATTGACCCCAATCAGGGCAGGTCAGCCAGACCCCACCTGTGTACAAATTTATGCACCAGACCTCTAATATAGAATATTATACTTCAAAGTTTAAAAAGTGACCTTATTAGATTCATTCTTCTGTATCAATTAAACTTGTATCAAATCCTACACATATTTCCTCTTTAAATGAGGATTTATACAATAAAATATATTTAAAATACATACATTTTAAATATATTTTATTGATTTTTTTTTAAGCCTTGTGAAAAAAAGGCCACCAAAAATTTTCAGCTGCCTCCCCAAAAAAATTTAGGAGTAAGAGAGAAACTTTATTGATTTTTTACCGAGAAGAAGGGAGAGAGAGAGTTAGAAACATCGATGAGAGGAGAGACATCGATCAGCCACTTCTTGCACACCCTCCAATGGAATCAAACCCTGGACCTTTCAGTCTGCAGGCCAACACTCTATCCACTGAGCCAAACCTATCTCAGCAAAATACATACATTTTAATGACAAGAGTTTTTATTTTTTTTTAGAAAAAGTGTAAATAACTTTTTAATAGCCACAGAAGCTTATCCTAATATATAAAAACCCTGGGTCATAATGACCAAAACCAGTGCTGACTGCTTCTGCTGCAAGTGTGGTGCCCCAGCACTGACTGCTGAGGGGATTGTGAACCAGGGCCAGAGAGAGGCCTGAAGAGAGAAGCAGGGACTGATCCATTGCTTTTGTGGCAGCTTTTGATCAGCACTCGCCTCTCTTTTTCTCTCCCAGTCTGGCCAGCAGCTGCGCCTCCATTTCTCTCCAGGCCTTCAACAGGGCTGCTGATCAGCCTTACCTTTCAGATAAGGCCCCACTGATAGGCCCAGAGACGTTGACTGTCATAGGAACTGACCAATCAGAATGAAATGTGGGTGCTGTGAAGAACCAATAGCTTCCTAGGAGGTGGAGCTTCTGACACTGACTGGCATAGACACTGACCAATCAGAACCAAATGTGGGTGCTGTGGGGAGCCAATGGCTGCCTAGGAGGCAGAGCTTTTGACACTGACTGGCATAGAAACTGACCAATCAGAACCAGATTAGCCAGCAGAGGAAGGAAGTTGGGGGTGAGATCAGGCCAGAAAGGGAGGGCAGTTGGGGGCTCAATCAGGCTGGCAGGGAAGGGCAGTTAGGGGCAATCAGGCAGGCAGAGGCAGTTAGAAGCCAGTGGTCCCAGATTGCAATAGGGATTTCACCCAAGGAGTCCCCAATTGAAGAGGGTAAAGGCTTGGCTGAGAGAACCCTCCTTTGTGCATGAATTTTGTGCACCAGGCCACTAGTCTATAATAATAAAAGTGTAATAAGCTAATTAGACCAGACGACCAAACAACAGAACAACTATCTGGATGACCTTCCACATGAAGCCAGGGCTGCAAGGACTGAGTCCCTTGCACAAATTTCGTGCATCAGGCCTCTAGTGTTTAATAAAGCCTTTCATATTTTTAGAAAGCATGTATTTGCATATGTTATCTGTAATACTGTATTTAAATATTGTAGGATCAGAAGCTTGTGAAAAATGAGAATTATATTATAGAAAATTGCCTGGCTGGTGTGGTTCAGTGATTGAGCATCGATCTATGAACCATGAGGTCACAGTTCCATTCCTATCAGGGCACATGCACTGGCTTTGGGCTCAATCCCCAGTAGGGCGGTGTGCTGGAGGCAGCTGATCAATGGTTCTCTCTCATCATTGATGTTTCTCTCTTTCTCTTTCTCTTTATCTCTCTTCTTTCCTCTCTGAAATATATATATATATTTCTATAATAAACCCTAGCTGGTTGGCCCAGTGGATAGAACATCGACTTGCAGACCAAAGGGTCCCAGGTTTGATTTCAGTAAAGGGCCAGTATTAGGCTCCTCCCTGGCCAGGGCCCTGGTCAGGACTTGTGCAAGAGACAACCAATCAATGTATTTCTCTCTGTCTTTTCCTCTATCTTCCACTCTCCATAAAAATCAGTGGAAAACAAGTGAGGATTAACAACAACAACAACAATAACAATAATCATATAGAAAATCATGAAAAAGTCACCAATGGGTGGAAGCAATCCAAATGTCCATCAGTAGATGAATGGATAAACAAAACATAGCATATACATACAATGGAATACTATGCAACCTTTGAAAGAAGAACACTGTGCTAAGTTCATTAAGCAGTCATTATATGAGATATCTAAAGTAGCTAAATTCATAGACATAGACAGCTGAATGGTGGCTAAGGGTGGGGATAGGAGAAAAAGAATTATTGTTCTAGTTCTGCAAGATATAAAGTTCCAGAGATCTGTTTTACAACATGTAAATATACTTAATACTACTGAACATGAACTTAAAAATGGTTAAGATGGTGCATTTTATGATTTTGTTTACCACAAAATAAACAGCCTTCTTCAGTGACAAAAGTCACAGACGATACTGAGCTATTTATTCATTCATTTCATATCTATACACCATCTGCTGTATGCTAGGCACTTTGCTTAATGTTGGGGTTAGATGGTGATTAAAACATTCTTGCTCTCAAGAGTTTTCACTCTAGTTGAAGACAGACAGAAGTAAAAAGTGTGCTATAGGTTGCATGTGATCTGGATGAATACCTGGTGCCAGGGAAACACCATGTAGGCGTGCTTCATCTGGTCTTAGAGTGCTGGTCAAAAAAAGCTTCCCATCTTCTCGCTGGGGTACTACAGTAAGCATGAGTTAGCTTGGCCAAAGAGAAAATAAAAAGCCAGGGAAGAATTCAGGGACATAGTGAGGAAGTCAGGGACAATGAGTAGTAGCATGGTATCATCAGAGTTTATGGTCGGAGAGGGCTGAGGAGATTGAGGAAACTGAAGATGGAGATTTATCAAGGAGTTTGGATCTTATCTTGAGGTCAATAAAAAATCATGAAAGCTTCTAAATCAGGGAACTTATCTGTCCAAATTTGCATCTTAAAGGATGATTCTGGCCACTACAGTGAGACTCAGATTGAAGGAGAGCAAGATCAGAGGGAGGGGTATTAGTAAAGATTTAACAATAAGGAAGTGACAGGTGATCTTTGTAGTAGACTAAGAAATAAGTGGGAAGAGAATAAATCATGAGTCTAGGCAATTTTTTCTAAAACGAGAAGGATGACAAAATAGTTTCAGGAAAATCTGGAGTAAAAGTGTGTGTGTGTGTGTTTTTTTTTTTTTTTTTGATTTAATAAATCTTTATTGTTCAGATTATTACAATTGTTCCTCTTTTTCCCCCCATAACTCTCCTCCACCCAGCTCCTACCACTCCCTCTGTCCTTACCTCCACCCAGCCCCTCACCCCCCGCCCCAGTGTCCTCATCCATAGGTGTACGATTTTTATCCAGTCTCTCCCTGCACTGCCCTCACCCCTTTCTCCCTGAGAATTGTCAGTCCAGTCCCTTTCTATGCCCCTGATTCTATTATATTCACCAGTTTATTCTGTTCATCAGATTTTTAATTCACGTTGGTAGATATGTATTTGTTGTTCATAATGTGTGTGTGTTTTGAAGTGAGAGTGATGGGTATGTTCAAACACAGATAGGGCAAAAAAGAACTATTCCCTAAGGGGATAGGGCCAGATCCCACTTAATAGAACTTGGGAGGGGAACTCTGCTTCCATTTTAATAGGAAAGAAAGAGGAAAGGATGGGTTCAGGTGCTAGTTTGTAGCTTTGCCACCAGGAACTTGAGAAGTTTCCATATTATGGTTTGTTTATACTCGGTAAAATAGAAAGGAAGCTCATTCTAGAGAAGTAAATGAAGAGATGGTGCTTTTGTGAAATTGGAGCTAAGACAATTAAAAAAGAGAAAATTGTCTGGTAAAGTGAAACTTCGGAGCAGCGTGGGGCCCTATAGAAGCTGGAGATTATCATTCTGCCCAGTGTGTTTTTGTGGTTGTTTCTATGGAGCCAAGCTCAAAAGACATTGCTTTAGAATCAGATTCTAAGTGCTCTACTTGGCCTCAGCCTGTGCATCCCTAGACTACTACATCTAGACTCAGAATACTTAAAAATTACTTAAACATTTGTCCTTCCAGAAATCAAAATATAGTATTCAGTTATGGCTATTAAAATATAGTATTCAAGTATAGCTATAGTTATGGACCAAGTTTAGACAAATAAACCAAGAGAACAGAATAGAAAGCCCCAAAGCAGAGATAGTTGTATGATGGAATTGAGAATGTGGCCTTTTAAATTACATGAGGAAAGAACGGATTTGTTGGTGTGTGTGTGTGTTGTTTTTTTTTAAGAAAGGACTTGTTAATAAATGTGACAGTTGCTATTTGTTATATGCCTACCACACACTATTCATGAATATTAGTTCTAGATGAATGAGGGATCTAAGTATAATATAATTTTTTAAAATCATTAGAAGAAACATTTTTTATGAACTGGAATTGGGAAAGTTCCTCCTAAACAATTCATGAGATCTAAAATTCCTGAAAGAAAATATTAGCAGACTTGGCCATATACAGATGAAAACAAACAACAACAACGAAAACACAAAAAAATGTGCATGACCCAAAAAGGAAAAAGTTTAAGTTAAAGGATTATAAAATAACCACAAACTGGGAGAAAATATTTATAACATATATAACATACACAGGGCTACTATTAATATAAGAGCTTTTACAAATCACATCTACTGCTCTGCATTTTCACTTTTATCATAAGTAAGTGTCCATATATGTATGGATATATTTCTAAACTCTCTGTTCTGTTCCATTAGTCTATTTGTCTACCCTTGTGCTATACCACACTAACATTTTATAGTATCATAAAAATGTTGTTATATCTGATAGTATAAATCTTCCAAATTCATTTTTTTCAAAATGAAAAGTAAAACAATTAGTGATAATGTTCTTTTTATTAAATTTGATAGATATATACTCTGATATTTGTTATATCATTATTTATAATTTATATTTTATAAATATGAATTTATAGCTGCTCAATATTCAATAACATCATAATATAAAAAACCTTTATATGCCTAATAACTGTATCAAAATTTATCAATGTAAAAGCTGTAAATATAAGGGGAAATGTACAAAACCGCATTTTTTAAAATATATTTTATTGATTTATTACAGAGAGGAAGGGAGAGGGATAGAGAGTTAGAAACATCTATGAGAGAGAAACATTGATCAGCTGCCTCCTGCAGATCTCCTACTGGGGATGTGCCCACAACCAAGGTACATGCCCTTGACTGGAATCCAACCCGGGACCTTTCAGTCTGCAGGCTGACACTCTATCCACTAAGCCAAACTGGTTAGGGCCAAAACCATATTTTTAATAAAATATTTTAATATACCTCTTATTCTTTGACAAGTCAAAAATATAAATATATTTAAAGGCATAGAATTGAAGGAACCCATATGGTTCAATAGCAGACAAATACTTCAAAGCAGCTATTATAAATATGTTCAATGAACTAAAGAAAACCATGCTTAAAGAATTAAAGAGGGAGAAACCAAGATGGTGGCATAGGTGAACATCTAAACTGGTGCCTTGACAACAATTTCAAAACTATAGAACGGACATCATCCAGAACCACAGGAAAGCTGGCTGAGTGGAAATTCTACAGCTAGAAGGAAAGAGAGGGGCTCATGGAGACTCAGAGGAGCTGCAAAAAGCTGAGGTACGGAGACAGGCATGGAGAGGAGGGGCGGCGGAGTGCCTGGTTGGCTTTCTTTAGCAGGAGGGAGACAGAAACTGAACCCTAGTTCCAATTGTGCTGAACCCCAATCTGGGTGAGACTCATATGGGGGAGTCTGGACTGTTGTGAAAAGGGAGGAGTGCATGGAAACTTTGGCAAGCCATGAAAGGCAGAGGTCTGGAGGCGCATGCACGAGTGCACGCAGAAAAGACTGACACCTGATTGTGCCACTGGCTTTCTCTAGCAGGAGGAGGACAGAACCTCCCAACTGCACTGAAATCCAGTTCCGACTGCACTGAACCCCAGATTCGGGCGAGACCCTGGGGGCCCAGACTCATATGGATCCCCAGAGTGCATGGAAACTCATGGGAGCTGTGAAAGGCAGAGGGCTGGAGGCACACACATGAGTGTGCACAGAGAGGGCTGCATTGATTACCAAGAGACACTGAGACCCAGGGGCCTCATAGGGCAGGGCTGATAGGAAGCCAAGGTTTTCTGTTCAGCCATGAGACTCCACCCCATCCAAGCCAAACACAGAGGCTTTTGCAATTTTGCAAATCTTGTCTCATAAAGTTGACTCCAGCACAGAAGTTCTCCCAGCGTAGACACAGCTGATCCTCACAGCCATTTGGCATGGAAGTCAATTCCCCCCAGTGATACCAACAACAATCAAGACTTAACTACAACAAGGCGGTACACACAGTCCACAAAGGGTGCACCAATAGTGTCTACCTCAAGTAACTGGGAGGCAGAGCTACTGGGCCATATAGGACAACTAGCACACAAAGCTACTCTACCAGCTCAGAGAAGCAGCAAAAATGCAAAGACAAAGGACCAGATACAAAAGGAAAGAAATAGAGGAAAACAAACGACTGGATATAGAGTTCAAAACCATGGTTATAAGGTTTTTCAAGAATTTCCTAGAAAACATTGATAAATTTAACAAAACCCTTGAGGATATGAAAAAGGACCGACTAGAAATTAAACATACACTGACTGAAATAAAAAATATTATACAGAGACCTAACAGTAGACTAGAGGAACACAAGAATCAAGTTAAAGATTTGAAATACAAAGAAGCAGAAAACACTCAACTGGAAAAGCAAAAAGAAAATAGAATCCAAAAATTGGAAGATAGTGTAAGGAGCAACTTCAAGCATACCAACATCAGAATTATGGGGATGCCAGAAGAAGAGAGAGAGCAAGATACTGAAAACCTATTTGAAGAAATAATGACTGAAAACTTCCCCCACTTGGTAAAAGAAATAGATTTACAAGTCCAGGAAGTACACAGAACCCCAAACAAAAAGAATCCAAAGAGGACCACACCAAGACACATCATAATTAAAATGCCAAGAGCAAAAGACAACGAGAGAATATTA
Source organism: Lasiurus cinereus (assembly GCA_011751065.1). NCBI lineage: Eukaryota > Metazoa > Chordata > Mammalia > Chiroptera > Vespertilionidae > Lasiurus > Lasiurus cinereus. The sequence goes on along the minus strand of JAAGEH010000452.1, from coordinate 29,867,186 downwards.
AAAGCAGTTAATTACCTACCAGGGAGCACCAATATGATTGTCAGCTGATTTCTCAACAGAAAAGATGCAGGCCAGATGGGAGTGGCAAGAAATATTCAAAATGATGAATAATAAGAACCTACAACCAAGATTACTCTACCCAGCAAAGCTATCATTCAGAATTGAAGGTCAGATAAAGAGCTTCACAGATAAGAAAAAACTAAAGGAGTTCATCAGTACCAAACCAGTATTATATGAAATGCTGAAAGGTACTCTTTAAGAAGAAGAAAAAGGTAAAGATAAAAATTATGAACTGCAAATACATATCTATCAACAAGTGAATCTAAAAATCAAGTGACTAAAAAATCTGATGAACAGCCCAAACCGGTTTGGCTCAGTGGAGAGAGCGTCGGCCTGCAGACTGAAAGGTCCCAAGTTTGATTCCCATGTAACCTGGTTGTGGGCACATCCCCTGTAGGGGGCGTGCAGGAGGTGGCTGATCAATGTCTCTCTCTCATTGATGTTTCTAACTCTCTATCCCTCTCCCTTCCTCTCTGTAAAAAATCAATAAAATATATACAGTGGTACCTCGAGATACGAGTTTAATTCGTTCTGTAACCTTGAGGCGTGGGAAACTATGAGACGCTCGAGTGGTGGTAAACTGGTGGGTCATGTGCAGCCGGCCAATCCTCGCGATTACTCCTATCTCAAATGTTGCTCGTATTTCAAAGCAAAAATAGCTTGCTTGATGGCTCTTATCTCAAAAATCTCGTATGTTAGGGCACTCGTATCTCGAGGTACCACTGTATTTTTTAAAAAAAATCTGATGAACAGAATGAACTGGTGAATATAATAGAATCAGGAGCATAGAAAGGGAGTGGACTGCCGAGACCTGGTTTGGCTCAGTGGATAAAGCGTCGGCTTGCGGACTGAAGGGTCCCGGTTTCGATTCCGGTTGGGGGCATGTACCTTGCTTGCGGGCACATCTCCACTGCGGGGCGTGCAGGAGGCAGCTGATCGGTGTCTCTCTCTCATCGATGTTTCTGACTTTCTATCTCTCTCCTTCCTCTCTGTAAAAAATCAATAAAATATATTTTTTTAAAAAAAGAAAAGAAAAAGAAAAGGGAGTGGACTGACAATTCTCAGGGGGAAAAGGCTGAGGGGAGTTTGGGAATAGACTGGACAAAAATCATACACTTATGGATGAGGACAATGGTTGGGGGAGGTAAGGGCAGAGGGTAGGGTGGGAACTGGGTGGAGGGGCGCTATGTGGGGAAAAAGAGGAACAATTGTAATAATCTGAACAATAAAGATTTATTAAATTAAAAAAAGAAAACAATAAAAAATAGCTATAGGATGTGACATAAGCTAAAAAAAAAGGATTAAAGAAAAGTATGATAACAATGTTGCATCAAATAGAAAACATAAAAAAAGAGATAAAATTACTTAAACAGCCTGGCAAGTGAGGTTCAGTGGTTGAGCATCAGCTCATACACTAGGAGGTCACTTGTTTGATTCCCTGTCAGGGCACACGCTTGGGTTTTGGGTTCAATCCCTAGTAGGGTGACTGCAGGAGGAGCCAATCAATATTTCTTTCTCAAGTGGATATTTCTCTCTCTCTCCCTCCCCTTTCCTCTCTCTCTCAATATCAATAAAAACATATTTTTAAAATATTATGTAAAAGCAACACATAGAAATTCTGGAATTGAAAAGTATAGTAATTAAAAAAAAAACTTTACTAGAAAGGCTCAACAGAAGATTTGAGTCAGCAGAAGTAAATTTAATGAAATGGAAGATATATCAATATAGGTTCTCCAATCAAAAGTACACAGAGTACAGCCAAAACCTGTTTGGCTCAGTGGATAGAGTGTCGGCCTGCAGATTGAAAGGGCTCAGGTTCAATTCCGGTCAAGGGCATGTACCTTGGTTGCAGGCATTTCCCCAGTAGGGGGTGTGCAGGAGACAGTTGATCGATGTCTCTCTCTCATCGACGTTTCTAACTATTCCTCTCCTTTCCTCTCTGTAAAAAAATCAATAAAATATATATATATATTTTTTAAAGTACACAAAGTACAAAAAGAAAGGAAAAAAAAAAGAACAGAGCCTCAGAAAAATGTGAAATACCATTATATGCACCAAAATATAATAATGGAATTAGCAAAAATAGAGGAGAAAAGGGAGCATTAAAAATATTTGAAGCAACAATGGCTAAAATTTTCCAAACTTAATAAAAAAATAAAACATTGATATATATAATCAAGAAGTTCAACAAACTTCAAGTCTGATAAACAACTAGATTCATGTTCAGACACATTATAGTAAAAATGTTGCAAAGTTAAGACAAGATAAAATTATGAAAGCAGAAAAAGAAAACAATTCAGTCTCCAGTAAGATTAATAGCAGATTTTTCATCAGAAACAATGGGGGCCAGAAGCCACTGGGATGGTATAGTCAAAGTGTTGAAAGTAAAATATTGTCAAATAAAAATCTTACACCCAATAAAATTAGTTTTTAAAAATAAAGACATTCTCAGATAAACAAAACCTGAGAGAATTTTTGATAGAAAGCCTATGATAAAAAATATTCATACAGAAAGCAAGTGACCCAAATAGTAATTTGAACACACACACACACACACACACACACCCCACTGATAATGGTAATTATGTAGTAATTGCAAAAGACAGTACATAATTTTGTATTTCTTTTGTATTCCCCAAACTGATTTTTAAAAAAATGTATATATAATTGTAATATATAAACATACAATGTATTTGATAACAGCATTATGTAGAAGGAAGATTGGAGCAAAGCTAAATGGAATAAGAAAATGATATAAATGATAACCCAAATCTACAGTAACAAATGAAAAGAACCAGAAAGAGTAAGTAAGAAGGTAATATAACAACTACATAAATATATACTTGCTTTCCTTTCTTCTCTGTTTCTCATATATGTAAGACTATATAATGCATTAATTATAACAATGAATTATTAGCTTTCAAGCATATAGAAACATAATATTTATAACAATAATAGCATAAAGAGAGGATGGACTGGAGCTATTTAGGAGTAAATTTCTATATTTCGTTGAAAGTAAGTCATTATAAATCTGAAGTAGATTTTTATAAGATAGGCTGAAATTAGAATATGATGAGGGTTGTATAACCATTTAAATATACCTTAATTTAGTGAGTTGATGATATATGAATTATATAACAAATATTTTTTTATTGTTTAAGGTATTACAAATAGTAGTACATATGTCTCCTTTCCCCCTCCCCCTCTTGACCTCCCCCGGCCTCCCCAACCCTCCTGCACTTGCCCTCACCTGCTCCCAGTGCCTTGTGTCTGTAGGTTGTGCTTATATGCATGCATACAAGTCCTTCAGTTGATCTCTTACCCCTGCAACCCTCTTGCTGTAGTTTGACAGTCTGTTTGATGCTTCTTTGCCTCTATCTATTTTTGTTCAACAGTTTATAATGTTCTTTATTATCCATAAACTAGAGGCCTGGTGCATGAAATTCCTGCATAGATGGGAAGATTCCTTCAGCCCAGCCTGCACCCACTCCAACTGGGGACCCCTTGGGGGATGTCCAATCACTGGTTTAGGCTCGATCCTTGTGGGTGGAATTGAGCCTAAACTGGCCGTCAGACACCCCTCTCACAATCTGGGACTGCTGGCTCCTAACCATTCACCTGCCTGCCTGCTTGATTGCCCCTAACCCCTCTGTCTGCCTGATCACCCCTAATCTCTCTGCCTGTCTGCCTTACCGTCCCTAACTGTCTCTGCCTGCCTGCCTGATTGCCCCTAATTGCCTCTGCCTGCCTGCCTGATCACCCCTAACTGCACCCCTGCCCTTGCTGGCTTGATCTCACACCCAATTGCCCTCCCCTATTGGCCTGATTACCCCGGCCTCTGTCTACCTGATCTCCCCCTAATTGGCCTCCCCTACTGGCCTGATCTGACCCCCAATTGCCTTCCTCTATGGGCCAATTTGGTTCTGATTGATCAGTTTCCATGCCAGTCAGAGTCAAAACCTCTACCTCCTAGGCAGCCATTGGTTCCTTACGTTCAGCCAGATTTGATTCTGATTGGTGAGTTTTTATGCCAGTCAGCATCTCTGGTCCTATCAACAGGGCCTGATCACAAAGGTGGGGTTGATCAGCAGCCCCAGTGGAGGCCTGGAGAGGAGAGAAATGGAGGGCATGGCTGTTGGCCAGGCTTGGAGAGAAAGAGAAGCAAGTTCTGATCAATGGCTGCCACAGAGGCTACAGATCAGACCCTGTCTCTCTCTCTGCAGGTCGGCCTCTCTCTGGGTCTGTTCTGCAGCCACCTAGGCAGTCAGTGCTGAGTCAGAGTTCCTGCAGTGGCCTCATTCAGTGCTGGGTCACCACGGCAACCCAGCACTAGCTTTCGGTCTGGTTGAGCCTTCAGTGGTAATGGTCGTAATGACGCTGGCTCTTTATTATATAGATGAGTAAGGTCATGTGGCATTTATCTTTCAATGACTGGCTTATTTAACTTAGCATAATACTCTCCAGTTCCATTGATGCTGTTGCAAATGGTAAGAATTCCTTCTTTTTTACAGCAGTGTAGTATTCCATTGTATAGAAGTACCACTTATTTTTAATCCACTCAGCTGCTGATGGGCATTTAGGCTGTTTCCAAATCTTAGCTATTGTAAATTGTACTGCTATGAACATAGGGGTGAATATATCCTTTCTGATTGGTGTTTCTGTTTTCTTGGAATATATTCCTAGAAGTGGTGTTACTGGATCAAATGGCAGTTCCATTTTTAATTTTTTAAGGAAAGGCCACACTATTTTCCACAGTGGCTGCACCAGTCTGCATTCCCACCAGCAGTAAAGGAGGGTTCCTTTTTCTCCACATCCTCCCCAGCACTTGTTTGTTGATGATAGCCATTCTGACAGGTGTGAGGTTTTACCTCATTGTTGTTTTGATTTGCATTTCTCAGATGATTAGTGACTTTGAACATATTTTCATATGTCTCTTGGCTTTCTGAATATCCTTTCTCATAAAGTGGCTAGTTAGATCCTTTGCCCATTTTTTAATTGGATTGTTTATCTTTCTTTTGTTAAATTGTATGAGTTCCCTGTAAATGTTAGCGATTAAACCCTTAGCGGAGACAACATTGGCAAATATGTTCTCCCATGCAGTGGGCTTTCTTGTTTTGTTGATGGCTTCTTTTTGCTATGCAGAAGCTTTTTATTTTGATGTAGTCCCACTTGTTTATTTTCTCTTTAGTTTCCATTGCCATTAGAAGCTGTATCAGTAAAGATATTGCTATGACAAATGACGGCTATTTTGCTGCCTATGGCTTCTTCTAAGATTTTTATGGTTTCCCATCTTACGTTTAAGTTCTTAATCCATTTTGAATTTATTTTTCTGTGTGGTGTAAATTGGTGGTCTAGTTTCATTCTTTTTACAAGTATCTCTTCAGTTTTCCCAACACCAATTATTGAAGAGACTGTTTTGTCTCCATTGTATGCTCTTGCCTTCTTTGTCAAATATTAATTGAGCATTAATGGCTTATATCCATTTCTGGTTTCTCTGTTCTGTTCCACTGGTCTATAGCTCTGTTCTTATGCCAGTACCAGGCAGTTTTGAGAACAGTGGCTTTGTAAAACAGCTTGATATCTGGTATTTTGATTCCTCCAACATTGTTCTTCTTTCTCAAGACTGAGTCACTGGCTCCTAGTGTGCATGCGCTGGGAATCAGGGGTTCCAGGCACCGTGAAAAACAGAGTCAAGCCCCTGATCCTCAGTGCTGCCTCTCACACAGAGAATCAGGGTCTCTGGTCTGCTTGGGGGACCCGGTTGCACAGCCACCTGGTGTCATCAGGAGGTCCCCTCCTGCTCTGTGCTTGCCCAGAATTAAAGTTAGGTGGCACTGCCGCCCTTTGTGGGCATGGGGTCTGGTCCCGTAATTGTGCTCTGTGGGAAACAGCCTCCCAGCATCCGCATGCCCAGGCTCAAATTCAGGCAGGGCAGCCACCTTGTGTGGGCGTGGGGTCTGGTTGTGCGATTGCGTGGTGTGGGAAACAGATTCCCCGTGTCCGTGCCCAGGCTTGAATTCAGGTGGCAGAGCCGCCCTCTGTGTGGATGAGGCCTGCTTGTGCAGGGTGTGTCTAGCAGTTCCTATGATGCGAAAGCAAGCCTGTGGGGAGGAGGATGGGCTCTGTGACTCACAGAAATCTGTGGCCAGGATGTCTGGATTCCTGGTGTCTGTAGGACTGCAGCTGTGGTCGCAGGTCTTTTACCCAAGTGGCTAGAGGGTCCCAGTTTGCGTCTGAGATCAAACTGGGTGGTGGTGAGGCTAGGATCCTAGTCTCATGCAGTTCTGTTTTTCAAGATGGTGTGGTCTCTGTGCCCACGCTGGCCACCCCGGAGTGTCCCCAGTAGCAGCAGGGTTTTGCCATCTAAGACTGCCCAGTTTAGCAGCCCCATTGGAAGACCTGCAGGATCGAACTGTTCACACACACACACACACACACACACACACACACACCACATGTCCACACACTTCTCTGTCACTCTCTCAGTCTCTCACACTCTCTTCCTCCCTACCTTCTTGCCGATAACCATCTTTTTTCTCCCCAAAGATGTTATTTTAAAAAACATGCAAGATCTGAATATCAACATATAACTGACTTAATACGTAAAGTATATCACACACACATCGCCTCTCAGCCTTTTGGCTAAGATCAAGTATAAGGATATCAACACTATATTGACTAAAAAACATACATTCTTTTCAAATGTTCATGGAACATTCACACATACAAAATTACACTAGATAATAAAGGAAATGTGAATATAGTCCCAAAAGTAGCACTTCTATTGTCCATAATGCAATAAAACTAGCTGTTAAATAAAAACGATCAACTAAATAATAAAATAATTTATAAATCGAAAGAAAAAGTTTTTTTTTAAAAATTCTTTTGAATTAAAAATACAACGATCATATGACATAGCAATCCCTTTTCTGGATATTTATCCAAGGAATATTAAAACACTAATTCAAAAAGCATATTACCCTTATGTTCATTGCAACATTATTTACAACTAGAGGCCCATGCACTGGAGAGGGGTGGTCCCCCAGCTTGGCCTGACCCCTCTCACAGTCTGGGAGCCCACAGGGGCAAGAGGCTACCCAGTGATCAGGAAGGCAATGTCCCCATCATACCTCTGCTGCTGCCACTGCCATCCAAGGCTTCCCTGTGCCTTGGGCTGGCCTGGGCGGCTGGACAGCACCTTCTGAGGCTTGCCTGCACCTTGGCCAGTCCTGCTTGCCTAAGCCTCAGTCAGTGGGGAGTGCAGGAAGACCTGAGGCCCCCAACAGAGCTGACAGGACTCTGGCAGCAGATGATGGAGCAGCCAGCCCTGCCCCTGCTGTAAGTGCCGCCATCTTTGTGATGGCATGACAGTCAATTTGCATATCAACTCTTTATACTATTATAGGATAGCCAAGATATGGAAACAACCTAAGTATGTGTTGATAGATGAAGGGAAAAAGGTGATGTGATCTAGTTAGACAAATGATTGATAGATAGATAGATGGATGGGTAGATAGATAGATTTAGATACACAAAACACAATGAAATATTGAATGAAATAAAAAGGATGAAATATTGCCATTTGAGACAACATGGATAGGTCCTGATGATATTATGTTAAGTGAAATAAGTCATATGGAAAATGGCAAAAACTATATGATTTTACTCATCTATATATACAAAAGCAACCATTATGACCAAATGACCAGTTGACCAGTCGCTATGAGATGCACTGATCACCTGGGGCAGACACTTAACACAGGAGCTGCCCCCTGGTGATCAGTAAACTCTAACAGCCAACCTCCCACAGCCCCTCTCCCACCAGCTGGCTGGCCCCCCTGATTGGGGCAGCCCCGCTCATGGCTGGTCAACCTCCCACAACCCCTCCCTCCTGGTTGGCTGGCCTGTCCATTAGCCCCAATCAGGGGGCTGGCCAGTCAACCCCCCACCATCCCTTCCCCCAGCCGGCCAACCTCCTGGGATCCCTCCCCAGTCCCAGCCGCCTCCCTAATAGGCCTTGATCACTGGCCAGGCCAAGGGACCCCACCCATACACAAAGTCATGCAACAGGCCTCTAATATGAAATATAAAAACACAGATGTGCCAAGACCGGTTTGGCACAGTGGATAGAGCGTCGGCCTTCGGACTGAAAGGTCCCAGGTTCGATTCCAGTCAGGGGCATGTACCTTGCTTGTGGGCACAACTCCAGTAGGGGGCGTGCAGAAGGCGTCTCTCATCCATGTCATCTATGTTTCTGACTTTCTATCCCTCTCCCTTCCTCTCTGTAAAAAAATAATTATGAGAACAGTGTATATTAACTTTTGAGGCTATAGTCAAAGCTTTAGTTACTCAAGAAAGTTTATAATTTTAAAGGCTTGTATTACTGGAAAAGAATAAATGGGCAGTCATACCATTCCTGGAAGTAAAAGGAGATATTTAAAAAACTGAAGCCTGACATTTACAAAGTTGTTCAGGGAATACAAGGTAATCATAACATGAAAATATGAATGGCCATGATTAATGGATTGGCCATAATTAAAATTAACCCTTACTTACACATCTCCCGACCCATGAGGGGAGTCCTATTGCCTCTCATGTGATCACTTTGAGGGGTCAATCTTTTCTTGGCAATGGTGTGAGATACACCTACAATGGATCTACCATGAAATGAAATTGCCCAAAAAGTCCAGATTTCACACAGTCTGTGATAGTCCTACTGATTGCTTGTATCACAAACAAAGCCATTGACAGAGGCAGATAGGACAAGATTCAACCACTGAGGAAGGGAATCAATGGATGATACGAAGAGGGGTTAAGTAGCAAGGGGAGGTTCCCAGGAAAATTAATAGAGTGGTCCTCTTTGCCATCACACCATAACAGCCCACAGGGAAATCTATAGCATATCATCGCACACCATAAACAGAACCTCCTCCAGCAACATTTGACTCAATTTTTTGTTCATTTTAAGAATTACGCATAATTGCAATTATAACCCAAGTTTTCTGAAGTATAAAATTGACTTTTTATAATGCTTGTTTAATTTTCAAGGCAAAGCCCCAATCATTTTTCATTTCACTATACTATTATTTTTGGTTCCTGTTTTAGGTAGATCCACTCCAATTCCCTTTTGTTTTTTTGCTACTATTTATCCCAGGATAACCAGGACTTCCCACCAACTAACCCTGCGTCAGCAATGGGTTCCTGAGTGTGAATTTCTTTTTCTGTTCACGGAAAAGAATGTCCGGAGGCAGACTTTCTCGAACTTGTGGAACAACTCAAAAGACGGAGGTAGCTGCTGCTGCCTTGGCCCTCATCAGAAGGAGGTGGTGCTGGTGGGGCTTCTGAGTAGGGGGCACACCCTGTCAACTCAGTTTGCCAGGCCCACCCAGCCCTGGACAGTGGAAGATCATCCTAGACAGTCACAGGTTGACAGCACTGCTGTAACTTAGCCGCTCCCCTCTCTCTTAACTCTCATGAGGTGTCCTCCCAAGAAGCCGGTTCCTCTTGATCACAGCAGGAACCTATGGGAAAGAGGGCCCAAGGTGCACCGCTGAGCCTCACGAGGAAGGAGGTACAGACGAAGATGATCGCGGACCTGCTGCCAGTATTGGTGTCCAGGGCTGGATTGATAAGCAGTCTTTTCCCCCAGGGCAATGAATTCCAGACTTTTGTGCCAAAGAAAAGACACATCTGATGGTGTCTGTGCGTGTCCTGGCCTGTTCTAACACTTAGTTTGTATTTGTACTCCAGACCTACATACCACTCACTACTCCAATGTGACTCTGATAAAGGCTTCCGGTATTTTTAAAATCTGCTACAATGTGCCCTTGTATGGGGGAAAGGGAAAGGGTTTGGCTCTCAGCAATGATTGATGTGTGACGGCCACCTTCTATCTTTCGCTTTGCCATAGGTACCCTAAGTAGCTTTTCTAAGAAAGGCTTCAGAAATAAGGCATGGAAAAATAAAGTGTTTTTTTTTTTTAATTTAATGCAAGTTTGAATCATAAAGCATACTCATTTTTGGGTGCATGCTTTCGTGCAGTAAACAATTCAGGTGAATGTCATTCAGCGTGGGTGGACCTCCCCAGGGGCCAAAGCTGATGGGCCTTCAGCTTCCTGTTGATCATGAGCTGCAAGAAACCCCCTACACCAGCCTCACTGGGTTTGCTCACCCCTGGGCTTTGGAGCCACACCACCCCTGGGATCTTTCCACTATTGCTCTTCACAGCTCTGGGATTTCTAACCGAATTTATGGTACAAAACTATTTCTTAATGAAATTGGTTCAACCAACTCAGGTATTTTTGCTTCAAGATGCTATCTCAGGGTTTTAATGTTTTACATCAGATATTGAATATTTAATTCATGGCTACATTGATAGTCACCAACAAACAAAACTTGATTTCCCTCTGGGGGTGTGCCTTCCCTTCTTTAATTCACCCTGCACATATATCTGTCATTGCCCAAAAGGGCGTGTACAATTATTTCAGTGTGGGAGAATTTCAGATGATGAGCTACAATCTTTTGAAGGTGTGACGGTTGTGGGCAAAACCAGATAATTAATTAGACTTGAACAGTATATGTGCCCAATGTTTGTCCTTGAAGTTAATTGAAGCACTTCCAAAAAAGAAAGAAGTAAGAAAAAGAAAAAAGGATTACCATGTCTTCAGAACATAAATCACAAACTTTAAGATGTTTCAATAATTCTTAAAATGTCAGTAATTGCTCTAGTTCCCTGTGCTTAAAGGGATTTATTAAGAGTTATTTTCCCATGTCAACTTATACTAAAAACCTCCAAGTTGAAAAAAAAGCAACTGGAATGATTGGCTTTGATGAATTCAAGTTACAGTTGCACACTAACTATGGGTGCAGAGAATTTAAAGGGGCAGATGTACTCTGAAAATAGACTGAGCACATTGACCATAGAGCACTCACCCAGTGAGTCATCCCAGGCTTAATTCTGTCACGGTTTCAGGACCAGGCACAAGATCTTTTGCTCTGAGCCAAAATATAGGAAAGCCTATCCCTGCATCATCCCACAGAGCAAAACCTGCAGGACACCCAGGGCCCCGGCCTCGCACCCTGGCCGCCTCCGCCAGACCCCTGCTCAAGCCGTGACTCCATGATTCCTACTGGCTTCCTGTCTAGTTATCAAGTTTCGGGTAACTTCAGGGAATTAAAAAAAAAAACACACTGAACTTGATCATTTTTATGACATAAGAAGCAGACGTTTCAGCCTGTGGGAAAAGCATCAGAGAAGACCGACAACTTCCTAAATGCAGGCTTCACTCTGAGTCAGTGATGATTGTCCCTAAAATGATTTTCATGAACGAGATCCATCACTGTTAAATTCAGGTCAAAGAGTAAAGGAGAAAAGATACTTTTCCAGTAAAGACCAGACAAAAAATTAAGGATTGTCCCAACTGCAAAGAGGTTTCTGGAAAGCTCTCCCAGATCCCTGGGACCTGGGTCACTGCCTCATCCCCAGAGCAGCCCAATCCAGACATGGCTGCGTCTTCTCGCCATAGTCATTCCTGCCAGCAGATGGGTCCACCATCTTTATGTCATTCACTGGAGATCCAAGGTCCTGACCGTGGGCCTGCAATGGACTGAGTCCCCATCAGCATCCTAAAATCTGCCTCCCTAGCTTCCACAGAGGAGGGGGAGGGGCAGTAGATGGCAACAAGACTGTGCAGTGGGGGGAAAGTCCCTTCTCATGAGAACTGAGGTGCACTGTGAGGGGAGAGAGAAGCAGACAGCCAAACCCAGACAGTGGCTCCTGCCTGGCCAGGAAGACCACGGTGCACCTGTGATGAGGCTGTAGCAGCCTGGCCCCTGGGGGGGTTCTCCCTGCTCAGAACTCCCACAGCATCCACATGGATCCCATTCACTTGTCACATCACATAGTCTGCCTGGGGTTCACGAGTACCTCCCAGAGAGATGGCAAGTTTCTTACAATGATCTCCAAGGAAGCCAGCACAGTGCTATGAACATAACAATTACTCAAAACATATGTGTTGACTAAGAATATGAAACCAATGACATCTGTGAATATCATATGAAATCATATTGCACTGTTTTCTGGAGAATGAGCACCATGTCTGGGAACAAACCCTGGAGTTGAGCAAACCCTAGTTCTCATCTGAGATCCGTATAACTTGGGCCAGTGATTTCCTCTTTCTGGGCCTTGATTTCCTCATCTGTAAATGTGGATAATAATACCCACCTTAAAAGGTTGTTGGGAAAATTAGAGGCAATGCAGGCAAAGTATCTGGCACCTACCAGACATCCAAAACACAGTTTCAACCATTATAATTAGACATGGCCTTTTTCATATGGAGTTCCCCAAACAGACACTGCATGCCATAATTAAAGACAAATGTGTTGTCTTTAAGTTTGTCTTTAAAGAATCCTTGATTAACCCTAAATTTGCTTTATATCATACAATATATATATATTATGTACATTATTTTTAAAATTTTCAGATTTTTGTACCTAGACATTCAAAGATGAACATTTATTAATAACTAGAGGCCTCATGCATAAAGATTTGTGCAAGAATAGGCCTTCCTTCCCTTGGCTGCTGGTATGCCTTTGCTCTGGCCCAGAGCCACCTTCCCGTCTTCCCATGCTTCCCAGAGGCCCCAAGCAACTGAGGCGGTGTGGAACACTTGCATCATCACCATGGCCCCTGGCAGCTCAGAGCCTAAGTATGCAAATTAATCCAACATATCTCCTGATTGGCTGGTGGATGCTGTGAATGTATAGTCAATTTGCATCTTTCTCTGTTATTACTGTAGATTTGCTTGAAATGATATTATGAAAAGGAATAATGCAACTGGACCCTGTGTCTGGAAAATGTTACAATACCCTTTGGGTTAACAACAGAGACGTTTTAATCAAAGTTTTTGGTTTGATTTGAGCAAGAAGATTTAAAAGCTTGGCATTTGGATAATTATGGTACTGAATTTTCAAATGTCAACAGGTATTTATTGTGTGCTCACTATGTGCAAGGCACAGCCGTGGCATTCAGGATGCACAGGGCACAAACCAGGGGTGATCCCCAGCTACCTGAGGTCTCATTCTAGCAGGGAGGTAGACCACCAACTAGAGACAGCAATCAGAGATAACCTGAATACTACATGAAAAAGTGGTACATATTGTGGGAAACGTGGAGGAGTCTAAGGCAGAGTGGGAATGGGGCTGAGTACGTTGAAATAGGATGCTCGAGATGGGCCTCTGTGGGAAGGCCAGGTGGGAGCAAAGACTTGAAAGAATCCAATCAAGAAAAGTAAAGCCCCAAAATGTGCCATGAAAATAAAATGATCTGGAATGGCTTTCTTATTATTACTTATCACTCTGAAAACTGCCAGGTTCATTTTTTCTCTTAGGACATGTTATTGTAGGCATCATTGGAACCATTCTTTTTTCTTTTTAATATTATTATTATTATTATTATTATTATTATTATTATTATTATTATTTCTGAGAAGAAGGGAGAGGAAGATAGAAACATCAATGATGAGAGAGAATCATTGATTGGTTGCCTCCTGCACACCCTCTACTGCAGCAGTTCTCAACCTGTGGGTCGCGACCCCTTTGGGGGTCGAATGACCCTTTCACAGGGGTCGCCTAAGACCATCGGAAAATGCAGATATTTACATCATGATGCATAACAGTAGCAAAATTTCATGGTTGGGGGTCACCACCACATGAGGAACTGTATGCAAGGGTCGCGGCCTTAGAAAGGTTGAGAACCACTGCTCTACTGGATCCAGCCTGCAACCAGAGAATGCACCCTTGATTGGAATCGAACCTGGGACTCTCCAGTCCTCAGGCTGACGCTCTATCCACTGAGCCAAAGCAGCTAGGGCCACAGCCATTCTTTTGGGAAAGGTCTCCTCCCCTTCTCCCTGCCCTTCTTTTCAAGGATTACTAGTACATATAGGCTATGTGATCAGAAAAGCAGCCAGACATGCGAAGGAAAAAAGTAAGTCCCTTTCTCTTAACAAGAAATTTGTTCCTGCAGGAAGATGTTTGTAAATTTGAAACTTAAGTAAAACCCACCCGAATTGCATACTTAGTGAATTGCTTTTTTTCAAAGGGGCTTATCGATTCAAAACATGTCCAAACAAGAGCAAGTGGGATACACCTGGGAATAGAATGTGTTCTCTTGTACCTAGGTTTGGTAACCGCCACACCTTATTTCCAAAAGCTCCCTTGAGAGCTGCCAGCACTTTGCTTTCATTAGCCTGGAAGAGCAAAGAAGTCATGGCACTGGGCCAAAGAGGCACCTCATAGGAGGTTATCCTCATCTGTGATTCCTGGGCTGTTCAGAAACGAGATTTGCATGGGGAAAATCCTGCTTTTGATAGAGAATTCCCCAGGATCACATGAGGTACACACATCCCAAATCTTGGGAGTTCCAAGTGTAACTAGCTCAATTTCCCCCTCGATATCGAACTAGAGAAACCCAAGGCTGTGGCTCTGGTGCTCCGCTCTGCCGCTGGGGAGGAGAGGAGGAAGAAGAGGAGGACCGGCTCTGTGATTACCCGTCTCCATGGTATCTGGGAAGAGAGGTTTGGAAAGGGTAGATGCAAACTCAGCTGGCTTCAGGCACCTAATGCCCTGATTCAGCTAACTAATCAGCTGGGACTGAAGAAGCTCCACCCTGAAGAGGGATCTGTGCCCAAAATGAGTGTCATATTCTTCTGGGATCAGGGCACCATCTGGGTCAATTTGTTGGGCTCTTTTCTTGTCTTGTTTATTCAGGTTGTTCTCTGTCCTGCATCCCTTTTTCTCAATTCCATAATAAAAAGCAGTTCCTATCTGAGCTCCTCTTTCTAAGAATAGTCCGTTGAATGGTCTTTGACCATGAAAAGTATACATCTTTGGGAGAAATTTTCCAAACCATCGCTAAGGGAACAAATTACAAATGCTGTGAGCAGCTCAGAGCGGACCACGCTGATTTGACTTCGGAGTCTCCCGCATGGCAGGGATTGAGAACGGGGACATTGCAATTGTCCTGACAAAAGTGGTTTTTAAAAATCAATTGTCCTGACAAAGGTGGTTTTGAAAAATCAATGGCAAATTTAAAAATCAATGGCTGAGGTACTTTACTTTTTTAAATAGACTGAGAAAAATTGCACAACTTCTAAGTACACGACTCAATGAAATTGTGCAAGGTGAGCACCCAGATCGAGGAGCAGAAGCCCCCTCGTGGTTCTTGACCCGCAGTCACTGTCGTACTACTTCCTCCTGAACACCTTGGAGTAGTTTTGCCTATTTCTTTTTTCACTCCTCACCCAAGGAGGATATTTATTTTTCTATTGACTTTTAGAAAGAGTAGAAGGAAGGGGGAAGAGCACAGAGAGGAAAGAGAGAAAGAGAAACAAGCAATGTGAGAGAGACACACATAAATTGGTTGCCTCCCGAACACACCCTAACTGGGGCTGGGGATTGTGCCCTTGACTGGGAATCAAACCAAAGATCCTCCGATGTGCAGGCTGACACTCTAACCACTGTGAACACTAGCCGGGGCAGTTTTTTTTTTTAATTTTATTGATTTTTCACATAGAGGAAGGGAGAGGGACAGAGAGCCAGAAACATCAATGAGAGAGACATTGATCAGCTGCCTCCTGCACACCCTCTGCTGGGGAATGTGCCCACAACCAAGATACATGCCCTTGACCAGAATCGAACCCGGGACCCTTCAATCCACAGGCCGACACTCTATCCACTGAGCCAAACCGGTTTCGGCAGGCCAGGGCAGTTTTGCCTATTTTTGAACTTGTTATAGATGCAAATCTATAGAATGCACAACACCTATGCTTTAATATCTTGCTCTTTTCACTCAACATTATGTTCATGAGATTCACCTATGTTGGGAATAGCAAAAGATAGTTCATTTTCATTATTTTATAGAATTATATTGCATGAATATACCAAAATTTATCTATCCATTTATCCATTGTGGATATTTGTGTCACTTCCAGTTTGAGGTGATTATGAATACCTCCATGAATATTTTTTAGATGTCTTTTGATACTCTTGCATTTCAGTTTCATGTACATCTAGAAATGAAATCCCCTATAAGTCACAGGAGGTGGGTCTCTTCAGCTTTCATAGATGCTGCCAAACCAGTTAGATCAATTTACACTTCCAGTATAGGCAAGATCCAGTCACTCCAGGCTGTGGGCTTAATTGCATCCTCCTAAAATTCATATGTCCAAGTCCTAGCCCCCAGTACTTCAGAATGTGACTATATTTGGAAATAAGATCTTTAAATAAGTGATTAAATAGGGGTATTAGGGTGGCCCATAATATAATATGACTGTCCTTATAAGAGAGGAAATTAGGACACACACACCATGTGAAGACACAGGGAGAAGCAGGACATCTACAAGTCAAGGAGGGTCCCTCAGAAGAAACCAGCCCTGCTGATACCTTGATCTTGGACTTCTAGCCTCCGGAACTATGAGGAAATAAATATGTGTTGTTTAAACCACCTAGCTCGTGATACTTTGGTATGGCAGCCCAAGCAAACTGGTACACACATCACTCCACATCTTCACCAATATGTGGTCATTTTAATTTTGGCTATTCTAGTTGGGGAGAGGGGGTGTAGTAATATTTTATTTTTCTACTAATTTACATTTCCTTGATACTTAATGAAATAGAGCAACTTATTCTGTATTTATTAACCATTTGAAGATTCTCTTTGGTGAACTGCCAATTCAATTTTTTTTCTCTTGGGTATCTAGATTTGTAAGAGTCCTTTATATATTCTGTATATAAATCCTTTGTCAGGCATAAGCCAACAAATATCTTCTCCTGTTCTGTGGCTTGACTTACTGCTCTTTGAACAGCATCTATTGACGAGCTGAGAAGTTCCTAATTTTAATGTAGTCCAATTTTTCAATCTTTTTCTTTGTGTTTTCTGGGCTAGTTAAGAAAGCTTTGCTGCCCTAACCGGTTTGGTTCAGTGGATAGAGAGTTGGCCTGAGGACTAAAGGGGTCCCAGGTTCTATTTCCGCCAAGGACACATGCTCAGATCCCAATCCCTCAGTAGGGGGCGTGAAGGAGGCAGCCAATCAATGATTCTCTCTCATCATTGATGTTTCTATCTCTCTCCCTTCCTCTCTGAAATCAATAAAAAAAAGTATATTTTAAAAAGATTTGCTTACCTCGTGGTAATGTAGATCTTTTCCTATATTTTCTTCCAGAAGCATTGCTATTCTAATTTTCACATTTAGAGTATTGATATGACAGGTATCCATTTTTCGGTATGTTTGAGGCAGTGGTCAACATTCATTTTTCCCCCCATGAAGACATTCAATTGATCTAGCACCATTTATTTAAAAAGCCACTCTTGCTTTGGCTGTTGTGTTCAGTGGTTAGAACATCAGCTCAAGCACTGAAGGGTTTATAGGTTGGATTCCTGCTCAAGGGCAGGTACCTGGGTTGCAGGTTCCTTCCTGGCCTGGTCAAGGCATGTGTAGGAGGTAACCAATGGATGTGTTTCTCTCTCTCTTTCTCTCTCTCCCTCTCCCCCTCTTCTTCCCTCTTTTCCTTCCTCCCTCTCTAAAAATCAATGGAATCAATGGAAAAATATGTTCTGGGTAAGGATTAACAACAACAAAAAAAGCCCCATTCTTCCCTTACTGCTTGGCATTTCTCAGCTTTATTATAAATAAAGTACAGACTTACCTCAGAAATAGTGCAGGTTCAGTTCCAGACCACCTCAATAAAGTGAATATTGCAATAAAGTGAGCCACATGAATGTTTTGGTTCCCCAGTTATGTTTACACTATACTGTAATCTATTAAGTGCGCAATGGCATTATGTCTAAAAATATACGTATACACCTTAGTTTAAAAATACCATATTGCTAAAAGTAGTAAGCATCACCTTCAGTTAGTCTTAATCTGTTTGCTGGTGGGTCTTGCCTAGATGTTAATGGCTACTGACTGATCATGGTGGTGGTTGCTGATGCTTGGAGTGGCTATGGCAGTTCTTAAAATAAAACAATAATGAAGTTTTGCCTGTAGTGTTGACTTCCTTTCACCACAAATTTCTCTGTAGCATGTGATGCTGTTTGATAGAATTTTACCGACAGTAAAACTTTCCAAGCCATGCTGCTACCTTAACTACTAAGTTTATGAAACATTCCAAACCCTTTGCTGCATAGTTCAGCTGGTCTGCGATTCTTTGTGTGTGTGTGTGTTTTTTAATAAAAATCACCATATTATTTGTAAATAATAACAGTTTTATTTCTCCTTTTCAATCCTTATAACTGTTTTCTTCTCTTGCCTTACCACATTGCCTAGACTTTGAAGTACAATATCGGATAGAAATGATGATAGCCAATATATGTTTTTCATTACCAAATTCTGATGGAGGTTCAATATTTTGCCTACGTTTTGCAGATATTTTTAGATACCTTTCGAAGGGAAGTTTCCATTTACTTATAGCTTACTAAGAATTTTTATAATGAATAAGTGTTGAATCTTATTATATGAATTTTGTGCGCAGTGCACAAAATTCAGGCACTCAGGGTTGGGGGAGTGGGGGGGATCCTTCAGCTCAGCCTACATCCTCTCAGAGTCTGGGAGCTTTGGGGGATGTCTGACTGCCACGGAGGTGGGAGAAACTCCCGCCATGGCCAACTATGAGCCCAGCTTCTAGCTGAGCAATGCTCCCCCTGTGGGAACACACTGACTACCAGGGGGCAACTCTTGTGTTGAGCATCTGCCCCTTGGTGGTCAGTGTATGTCACCGTTTGATCAATATGAATATTAGCCTTTTATTATATAGGATTCTTCTGCATCTTTTTACTTAATCCTATGATTTTCTCCTTCATTTTGTGACTCTGAAATTACATCAATTATTTAAATCATCCTTTTATTCCTTGTTCACCATATATTATCATTTTTCTATATTGCTGGAATTAGTTTATTGATATTTTGTTTTAGAATTTTTATACCTAAATTCATTGGAAAGATTGGCTTATACTTTTCTTACACTATCCTTATCACCTTGGGAACCAAGGTTATTTGGTCCTTATAAAACAAGTTGGGAAGTCCTCCCTTTTGAAGTAGTCCCATCTTCAAGGAGTTTATAGATTTCAATATTCTTTACAAAGAACTAATTTTTGTATTTAAGTATACATTTGTTTTCAACTTCATTGTTTTTCTATTCTAATATTTATTATTTCCTTCCTTCCACTTTTTTGGTTTACTAATTGTTCTTTTTCTCTCACTTAAAATGAATACTTATATCATTAATTCTCAGTCTTCTTTTCTATCATAAGAACATTTAAGACTATAAAAAGCAGCTTTATCTACATTCAATAATTTCATTATGTTACTAGAGGCCCAGTGCACGAAATTCATGTGGGGTGTTCCTCAGCCCAACCTGCATCCTCTCCAATCTGGGACCCCTCTCACAATCCAGGACTGTTGGCTCCCAACTGCTCGCCTGCCTGCCTGCCTGATTGTCCCTACTTGCTTCTGCCTCCCAGCCTGATCACCCCCTAACCAGACCCCTGCCAGCCTGATCAATACCTAACTACTCCCCTGCCAGCCTGGTCCCCCCTAATTGTCCTCCCTCTTTATTATATAGGATATTTGTTTTATAATTCACCTTAAAATATTTTCTAATTTTTATTGCAATTACTTCTTTGACTCATTAGATTTTTTAAAAAATGTTTCTTAATTTCCAACATTTGGAGATTTGGGTGTTATTTTTATTATTGACTTCTAGCTTAATTCCATAAGAATATATTTTGTATGATTTTAGTTCTTTAAAACTTGTTCAATCTTAAATTATGGCCCCAAATATGGCCAATTTTGGTAAATGGTCCCCCCCAACTGCCCTCCCCTGAAAAGAATGTGTGTTCTGCAGATATTGGAAGCAATATTTTATATTTAATTAGATTAAGTTTTTTAAACTTGTTATTTCCATCTTATATATCCTTAATTGGTTCTGTGTGTTCTACCAGTTACTGAAAGAAATGTGTAAAAATTTCTCATTATAAATGTGAATTTTTGTTTTCCCTTCAGTTCTCTCCATTTGCTTTATACATATTGACACTATGTTAGTAAATGCATACAAATTTAAATTGTCATATATTCTCAGTGATTGACTATTTTATCATTATCCCTCTTTGTCCTAGTAACACTTTTTATTTTTACTTCTATTTTATCTATTAATATAACTGCACATGCTTTGTTTTGGTGGATGTTTGCATGGTTTATAATTTTCCATATTTTTATTTTCATTGTTTCTGTATCTTTACATTGAAAATATGACTCTTGTAAGTAGCATTCACTTGGGTATTTTATTACTCAATCTGATATCTTTGTCTTTTAATGAATTCTTTTACAATTATGTAACTAGTGATACATCAAGATTAAAATTTATCATCTTAGTAATTGTTTTTTATTAATTTCATTATTCTATGTTCATTTAAAAAAATTTTTACCTTTATTTTGGATTAGTCAAGTCATTTTTATCAATCCATTTTCGCCCTGTTCTAATTTGTCAAATATAGATTATTTACTTTTTGAACTCTGGAGATTACAATATGTATCTTCTACTTATTGGAGTCTAAAAATTGAGTGCATTATTTCTTACTGGACGATTAAAAATAATTTTTGCACTTTTAACTCCATTTTTTTTTCTAAAATAGATGTTTTCAATGCCCCACCTAAACCCTCTTGGCACTCCATTTCCATGCACATCAGCTCAATTGACGGCTCCCAGCACCTGTGACTTAGCTTTGATTGAGGGCTTCTTTAGATGATGAGCGCCAAGCAGGCTAAAACTACTGGGAAATCAAAACCTCCTTGGAGTCGTTCTCAACCAATTAATTCCTGACCAGCGTTGGTGGGTAAATCTCTCAGCTTCTTTGTGCCTGAGGTAGGATTAACTCTGAAGTGCATATTCTTTCATTCCAGAGTTTATAAACAGGATTAAGCTCCAATTACCCATAGTGACAATTTGCTGAATTATGCACACTTCCTTGTTTTTTTTTCCCCTTTCCTACCTCACTTTTCCAGTCCCGTGCTTATATTACCTGGGTTATCTTCCCAAATAAATTGTTTCAACTCAGATCTTTGTTCCAGGGTGTGCTCTGGGACACCCCCCTCCCACCTTTTCTGATATCCTATTATAATATAAAGATGTAATATGCAAATGGTTGTTCCACGTAACTACCGGGATCACAGATCAGCAGAAGGGTGGGGCAGCAAGCTACAAGCTGGCAGTGGAGAGCTACAGGAGGAGGCAGGGCAGCAGGCTATGAGGGGAGGGTGGGTGGGGGGAGGACGGGGAAGCTATTGGAGGGCAGCAGCGAGGTACTGGCGAGCTACTGGCACATGGATTTGTGCACAGGGCTACTAGTTATCATATATTTTGATTATATGTGTATAGCAAACTCAAAAGTCATTATTACTTTTGTGTTATACAGCCAGTATTCACTTAGATTTATACAACACATTTCCAGTATTCACTTAGATTTATACAACACATTTCTGCCACTATTTAACTCTTTCTGAATGTCCATCTTTAACTCTGGAATTTTTGTATGCTTGAAAAGTGCTTGTTTTTTTTTTTTTTCCTAGCGTGGTGCACAAGTAACTCGTCTTGTTATTGTTTGTCTAAACCAGTGGTCGGCAAACTGCGGCTCGCCGTTTGCCGCTCTGTTGACTAATTAGTTTGCCGACCACTGGTCTAAACCATTTTTTATTTCACCTGCATTTCTGAAGCATATTTTCACTAGCTGTGGAATTCTCGGTTGGCAATTTTCCTTCAATACATTAAGAAAATTTCATTTTCTTCTGGCTTCCATCTTTTCTATCAAAAACTCACCTATTTTCTTTTTCCTTTAAAATATAATGTCTTTTTTTCTCTAGATACTTTTAAAATTTTGCTTTGTTTTAAATTTTTAGTGCTGAGGTGTGCCTTTCCACTTGGGATATGTGTTCTTTCTTCTTTTTCTGGGTTCTAATTACATGATGTTAAGCATTTTTAACATGTCTTACATTATTTTCTTCATTTTGCATGTTTACTCTTTCTGCCTAGTTCAGTCTAGACCTATCTTCTAGTTCATTAACCTCCTTGTCTCTGCATTCTGCTTTAATTCCACCTGTTTCCAATTTACTGATCTCTCTTAGTGTCAGTTTATTGTTAACCCAATTTATTGTGTCCTTTTTAAAAATATGTATGTTTATTGATTTCAGAAAGGAAGGGAGAGGGACAGGGAGAGAGATAAAAACATCTATGATGAGAGAGAATCATTAATCAGCTGCACACCCCCTACTGGGATTGAGCCTATAATCGGGCATGTGTCCTGATCAGGAACTGAACTGTGACCTCCTGGTTCATAGGTTAATTCTCAACCACTGAGCAATACCAGACTGGCATCTATTGTGTTCTTAATTACAGGCTATAATTTCTATTTTATTTTAATTTTTTTTAATGAATCTTAGCTGCTGGTGAAATTTTCCATTCACTTATTTTCATATTAACTAGTTTAACAAATTTATTACTAAAGTATAGCATATTGAATACAGTAAGTCAGAGATTTGCAGAGAAGTAAACCAATAGGAAGTGGGGACAGGGGAGAGAAAGAGAGAGAGAGAGAGAGGACAAAAGAGAAAGAGAGAGATCATAGGTATGGCTCATGCAATTACAGATGTTTAGAAGTCCACACCCAGGAAAGACAATGGTATAGTTCCAGCCCAAGTCTCAGTATGAAGGCAGGAGACTAATGTCCCAGTTTGAAGAGAGTCGGGCAGAGAGAGGAATTCTTTCTTACTCAGTTTTTTCCTTCTATTCCAGACTTCAACAGTTTGGATGGGGTCTATCCACATTGGGAAGGGCCATCTGTTTTACTCACTCTACTAACTGAAATGGTAATCTCATTCGGAAGCATCCTCACAGACACACTCAGAAATAATGTTTAACCAAATATCTGGGCACCCTGTGGCCCAGTAAAGTTGACACATAAAATTAACTATCACAAGTACATACAGAAAAGTATACATATCGTGAGTACACATCTTGGTGAATTTTATAAATTTAGCACACCTATGTATCCAGCACCCAAATCAATAAATAAAACATAATCAGCACCCAAGAAGCTCCATGTATTCTCCCTTCTAGTCATGAATACTCGTTAAGGGTAGTTATTATCCTGACTAGTTTTGCCTATCAAATGGAATCAGATGACACATTAGTTATCTATTTTTGCATAACAAATTAACCCAAAATTTCACATCTTAAGACAATAAACACTTATTATGTTACAGTTTCTGTTGGCTGGGAATCCACACAGGGCTTAGTTGGGTAGCTCTGGCTCAGTCCCTAATGCATTTGCAGTCAGGCTGTCAGCTCTGACTGTGGCATCATCTGAAGGCTCAACTGGGTGAAGAAGCTTGTTGACAGCACTCAAGTCCTTGCAGGTTGTTAGACTGAGGTCTTCCTTAGTTTCTTGCCACAAGATCCTCTCCATTAGGCAACTCACAATATGGCAAAAGGCTTTCCTCAGAGTGAGAAAATGAAAAGAGAGAGAGAAAGAGAACCCCAAACGAAAGCCTGAACCTTTTTGCAACCTAATCTTGGAGTTGACATCTTATCACTTTTGTCATATTCATTATAAGTGATTCATTAGGTCTAGTCCAGTGGTTCTCAACCTTTCTAATGCCGCGACCCTTTAATACAGCTTCTCATGTTGTGGTGACCCCCAACCATAAAATTATTTTTATGGCTACTTCATAACTGTAATTTTGCTACTATTATGAACCATAATGTAAATATCTGTGTTTTCTGATGGTTTTAGGCCACCCTGCTAGTGGTCGCGACCCACAGGTTGAGAACTGCTGGTCTAGTCCATACTCAAAGGGAGTTTCATTTAATTAATTAATTATTTTTAAATCCTTACCAGAGGATACATTTTACTGATCTTTTAGAGAGAAAGGAAGAGACAGAAAGAAAGAGAAAATTGATGTGAGAGAGAAACATTGATCAGTTGCCTCCTGAATGTGCCCCAACTGGGGATTGAACCTGCAACCTAGGTATATACCCTAATCGGGAATAGAACCCGAAAACTTTTGCTGTACAGGATGATGCTTCAACCAACTGAGCCAGCCACCCATCTGGAACAGGGGAGAATTTTAAACAAGGGCATGAATACCAGAAGGCAGAAATGATTGAGGGCCATCTTAGATTCCACCAATCATATTATTTTTTCTTTTGTATCTGGCTTCTTTTGTACAATATTATTTTTATAAAATTTGTCCATATTGTTTGTCTGGTTATAGATTATTTATTCTCATATTGTATAGTATTTCATTTATTTAACCATCCAATGATTGATGGACATTTGTTAGTTTCAAACTTGGAGCTGTTACAAATAATGCTGAAAGAGAATATTTTAGTACATATCTTTAAGTGAACACACATGCATTTCTAAGCGAAGAGCAAACTTGATGCATATGTTCAGCTATAGTTGATATTGCAAAAGGATTTTCCCAAAGTGGTTGTTATAATTTACTAGAGGCCTGATGCACCAAGATTTGTGCAAGAATGGGCCTTCCTTGCCCTGGCTGCCGGCACTGCTTTTGCTCAGGCCAGAGCTGCCTTCCCACCTTCCCACGTTGCCCAGAGGCCTGGAGTGATTGGGGCAGTGCGGAATGCCTGTGTTGTCACCATGGCAACAACACAAGCATCCCACCCCAGGCCGCTGGGCACCTGTGTATACCAATTAACTTGCCATCTTTGTTGGGTTAATTTGCATACTCACTCCTGATTGGCTGGTAGGTGTCACAAAGGTACTGTCAATTTGCATCTTTCTTTCTTTTTTATTAGTGTAGATACTTCCATAAGCAGTAAATGAAAGCACTGCTTGCTCCACATCTTCACTAACAGTTGGTATTTTCTCTCTTTTTCATTTTAGCCATTCTGGTGAATATGTAACATATCTCATTAAGGTATTAATGTGCATTTCCATTAATGTGCTAATGTAGTTGAGCATATTTTCATATGTTTATTAACCATTTAGATATCATCTTTTATTAATATCTTTTCAAATATTTTACCCACTTTTCTATTAAATTGTCTGAATTGTTCTTATTGGTTTGGAGGAAATCATCATATAGTCTGTATATGAGTCTGTTACTCTATATATTGCACATATCTTTCTACACTTTTATGTGTCATCACTTTCCTAATACTGTTTTGATGGGCAGAAGTTTCAAATTTTAATATAGTCAATTTTCTCAATTATATTCTCATAATTATTGCTTTTCATGTCTGTGCTTACTTTGAAGTCATAAAAATAATCTTTTGTATTTTTCTTTATGCTACTATATGTGACTTTTAAATATTTACTGCTGGTATACAGAAGTACAAAAAAAAGTTTATATTGAGCTTGAACTTTCTTTAAATGTGTATGTGAATTCTAACTTTCTCTGTAGATTCTTTGCATTTCCAACATACACCATCATATTGTCTATGAATAATAAGAGTTTTATGTTTTATTTTCTATAGTTATGCCTTTAAATTCCTTTTCTTGCCTTATTGTTCTAGTTAGGACCTCAATCAGTTATTTTTAAGCCCATTTTTGATCCTCACAATATATGGATCACTTGAAGGTCTGCTATTTTTTATCTACTATCTATTTTCTCTTTATTAAATTTTATTTATACTATCTATTTTTTTATTTAGTATCGACTTTATCTTGGTTTTAATTATTCCATACTGTCTCTGGACATCCTGATAATTTCAGATAGAATACAAGTTATTATGTGCAACAAATTATGTAGATAATTTGGCACTCCGTCAGATATTCTCTTTCTTCAAAGAGGACTTAGTTTTGTTCCTGGCAGACAAAATTAAGAACTAATTACTTAACTTAATTTGAGAATGAAAGAAGTCTAAGGGTGTGTTAAGTTTTTTGAGAGGGGACTCTATTTCCAGTTTATTCTTTATTTATATACAGCCTATCTAATAAAGAGAGAATATGCTAATTGACCCTCATGCCATCACAAAGATGACAGCTCACACAGCCAATAAGGAGGGAATTTGCTGACTGTCCTGCCCTCAAAGATGGCAGTGCCCACAGCCAATAAGGAGGAAATATGCTAATTGACTGTCGTGCTCTCAAAGATGGCAGTGCCCACAGACACAAGATGATGGTGCCCAGTCCTCTCATCCCTGCTGGGATGGCAGGCATGTGCCTCCAGAGTCCCCCAGTCCTCTCAACCCCCAGCCACTCAGGGCCAGCCCGAGGCACAAGCAAGCCATGGATGGCAGCTACCCAGCCACCCAGGACCACCTGAGGCTCAGGTAACCAAGGCCGGCCAAGGCTTGCACTGCCGGCAGTGGCAGCAACAGAGGTGTGATGGGGTGTCACCTTCCCCTGGTCACTGGGTCACCTCCCACCCCCAAGGGCTCCCGTACTGTAAGAGAGGGGAGGCTGGGCTGTAGGACCCCTCTCCAGTGCATGAATTTTCATGCACTGGGCCTCTAGTGTGTGTGTGTGTGTGTGTGTGTAATATATATGCATATTATTGATTTCAGAGAGGAAGGGTGAGGGAAAGAGATAGAAACATCAATTAGAGAGAATCATTGATCAGCTGCCTCCTTCACGCTCCCTACTGAATCATGCCTTGACTGGAATCAAACCAGGACCCTTCATTCTGCAGGCTGATGCTCTATCCACTGAGCCAAACCAGCTAGGGCCAGTTTATTCTCCATTGAGTCTAGACCTTCCTAGATTTTAAGTGAAAGTATAAAATTTGACAAAAGCTCTGATTGGCTTTCCAGCTTCCTAGATTCTACTTTGTGTTTGGCAACTCACCTTTATACTATTCAAAATCAGGAAATAATTTCAAGGAGAAAAGAACTGCAGAATGTGGTGCTCATCTCAACTTACTTCCCTCCTCTCTGGGGTTCTGACCCATGTTACCAAAAAGGAAATGACTGACATAATTAAGTGTTTGGCTATATATGTAATGGGCTTACTATAATGGAGAGAACAGCAAAAATTATGGAGTAAGGTGGTAGTAATGTTCCCACAAATCAAAACCACCTTGTAAGTGATTTGTATTATGGAAATTGTACATGCCTATTGAAATATTAATATAATAAAGAAATGTATAGAGTAAAAAGTGAAAGTTCACCATCCTTTCTGCTTCTATATGCCAATTTTTATCAGGGTGATCACTGAACTAATTTGAGTTGTGTGTGTGCATGTTTGCATATGTGTGTTTCCAATTTTTTAAAGTCGAGACATGTTCTGAAACTTCTTTATTTCCAATTAGCAATATATTCTGGACACAATTCCATGCCATTGTGTATATATCTATTTCATTTCTTTTAACAACTTTACAGTGTTTGTAGTAAAGAAGATATGGTAACTAATTAAAACATTTACATTATTTTTAATATTTTGCTTTTAGAAATAATGCTGCAATGAATATCTTTTTAAATACACATTTTATGGATTTCAGAGAGGAAGAGAGAGATAGAAACATCAACGATGAGAGAATCATTGATCGCCTGCCTCCTGCATGCCCCACAAATGGGAATCGAGCCCGTAACTCCAGCATGTGCCCTGATCAGGAATTGAACCATGATCTTCTGGTTCATAGGTCAACGTTCAACCAATGAGCCACTCAGGCTGGGCTTAAATGAATAACTTTGAACATATATAATTGTTACTTTCTCTCTCTCTCTCTCTCTCTCTCTCTCTCTCTCTCTCTCTCTCTCTGTGTGTGTGTGTGTGTGTGTGTGTGTAATTGTATGTCTCTGTAGAATAGATGTCTAAAGTGCAACGTGTGAATCAGCGGGTACGTATTTTACATTTGGATAGATAATGGCAAATTTAACCTGTAAAATTCATGAGATCTTTTAAATTGCATGTGTTTGTTATTATGAGAACATACAGGTAACTTGGTGACCAGAAAGGACTGCAGATTCTTTTGCTCTCTTAGAAGTTATGATCTAAACAGAGATTAGCAAACTATGGCCTGTGGTCAAATGTTGCCTAACCCTGTTTTTGCCAAATGTGGCCTGCAGCCTCTTCTTTTATGGCCCATGAGCTTAGAATTATTTTTAAGGGTTTGTTTTTGTGATCCACGGAGCCTTAATATTTACTATATGGTCCATCATGGAAAACATTTATTGACCACTGTCTAGAACCTCCTTTTCCACTTTAACGTGCACTTGAATGCTGGGAAGCTAGACTCAGAAGTCTAGAGTGGATTTTAGAGCCTACATCTCTAACAAGTCCCCCCATGGTGCCACTGCTGCTGACCCCGGTAAGGGTCCCGTTTCGCACTGTCCAAAACCCGGGCACTGGAAAGTTGGTTAGTACAACCAAGGAGCTGAATTTTCTATTTTATTTCACTGTAACAAATTGATATTTAAACTTTAAAACAAATACTTGATTAATTAAGTGAAAGATTTTTAAATAGTATGTGAATCTACTTTTCAACTGTCAATTTTATGAAACTAAAATAAAGATAAACTATTTCCAATAAAAATTTAGTGTCCAAATTAAGATGTGTTCTAAGTGCAACCAGATTTTGAATACTTTGCACAAAGGACTATAAAATTTGGCAATATATACCTAACAAAAATTATTTTGTACAACTTAAACTTATACAATGTTATGTGTCAATTATATCTCAGTAAAACTGAGGGAAAAGACTATAAAATAGCTCAGTAATAATTTTTATGTGATTACATGTTGAAATATTTTTATATATTTGTTTAAATTAAAATTAACTTTAATCGCTTCTTTTTGCTTTTTAAAGGTAGCTATCAAAAATTTTAGATTACATATGTGCCTCACTTTCTATTTTTATTCATTTATTTTTAAAGTATATTTTTATTGATTTCAGAGAGGAAGAGAGAGGGAGAGAGAGATTGAAACATGATAAAAATTAGTGATGGGCTGCCTCAAGCATCCTCCGTCCCCCCCAACCCCCCGCCACACACACATACACACACACACACACACACACACACACACACACACACACACTGGGCATGTGTCCTTGACCGGAATCAAATCTGGGACTCTATCCACTGAGTCAAACCGACCAGTGCCTTACTTTCTATTTTTATAGAACAGGTCTAGAGTAGCCCAGGCCTGCGTTTTTAAATGCATTCAGTTGCCAAAAGAATCGAGTTCCAACAGGCAAGGTGTGGGTGGCACAATGGTGAAGTAGCTCATGAAAAAAATGTTGTAAAAAAGAAACTAACGTATTGATGAAATTTATCACATGTCTAGACATTCTCAGGTGAATAGGAACTCTTTACCTTGTCCCTCCAGGACCTCCTTTTCTCTCCAATGGCTTAGTATTTTTACCCTTCATGGAACTAACACCATAATGCTGTGCATTTCAGTGTATTTGCCTTTGTACGGTGGGTAAATTCTAGCCTTCCTGGAAATAATAAACATGTTAAGTATTGAATAAAGTAATGAAGGATCAGAGTGAATTTACTTATCTTGCTGAAAGTCAGGAGGATATAGCAAATGTTTTCTAAGAATGTCTGCAAACAGAAGATTGAAGAAACTTTGAAAGTGAATACCTATAGGCAAAGAGAAAATAGAAAAGAAACAACAGAATAAGATTCTGAAGAAGAGATTCTATCAACAACTTAGATTCTTCTTTGGGATGACCAAATTGATGGGGTAAATGTATTCCTAACATAATTGGAAGTGTGTATTTAATCCAGTTTATAGAAGTTTAACCTAAAACCGTTTAAGTTCTGAAACCTGAAGGACTCAAAAGGAGTAATGACATGGGAAAATGGAAATTTTTATATTTATTCTATTAATTCAGTTTTCCTACAGTCTTTCCCTAAAATATTTCTTTATAAGTGTTCTTTTAGAAAATGCATGAAGCTCAAACCAATAGTTTTCTTGGAAAAGAGTGAGACGAATGTTTCACTTTACAGTTCAACTTTGCCTTCCTACCTATTCATGTTACGATCACACATGGAATGGTCTTTGAACAGAGCCTCTCATTCTCAGACACCCATTGTCATGACCACCACTTACTAAAGAACGTGACGATGACAAACTTTGATATTATAAGTAAGTTCGAAGAAAAATATAGCTTGGTTTGCCAAAAGAAAGGTACTTGCATGTGAAGTCCAAACATTTATCAACTACATAAAGTGAATTAATCAAATGTGGGTAAAATGGAGAGTGGATTCTTACTCTTCTGGATGCTGTTCATTCGCCAAAAGGTCTAGGTGGGCAGAGACCACACAGGTGAACCTGAGCATGTTAGTATTTTAGGAATTGAAAAATTAAAGCTATATCTCCAGCTCTATAAGACGGAATTGCATTTATAAGACACTAAGCTGGGAAGTGCTACCAAGGAGAAGTGCTAGTGACTCTTTAGGCTGCACTCTGCTCACCTTGATTGTCCTCATTTATTCTTTTTAAAAATATATATTTTGTATTGATTTCCGAGAGGAAGGGAGAAGGAAAGAGATAGAAATATCAATCATGAGAGAAACATAGATTAGCGGCCTCCTGCATGCCCCCCATTGGTGCCTTGATCACAGACTCAAACCGTGACCTCCCGGTTCATAGGTGTATGCTCAACCACTGAGCAATACTAATTGAGCATCATTTATCCTTTTGATAATAGAACAAGATTCTTATTTGGGGAACCAGCCTGGGCTGGCCAAATCAGTCATAGTGATTGGTTAAATATGCTCATGGGCACATGACCCACGCTAGAGCAACTGACATTCTTACTTGGAAATGCGAAGAGTGACACGAATGACATGATTGGAGCTGATTCATCTTAAATAGAGTGTCAGTTAGTTCCTACCCTCTGGAGTCCTGGAGTTGCCCAGCTTGCTGTCCTTTACACGTATATTCTCTTTTTCCTTGGATTCTATGAACTACTCCAAGTCATTTCAATAGATTATTTTATTTAAGTTAACCAGACTCAGTTTTTGTTCTTATAAACAAAACCCTGATACAGTCTGGATTTACATAAGGAAGAAATACATTAAGAGGTAATTTATGTCATTTCTAGATAATTATTAGGCAGAATTAGATATGAGTGATCTGAAGAGGCAAAATCTGACCTGGCTATGCAGAAATTGTGCCACAATGTCACCTACTAAGAAACTGAATGTACCTACTAAGAAATTCTTCCAAGAAGTCCTCCCTTATGTCTGATTTAAAATTCTCAGTCTTTGGACTGTATCCATTTAATGCTACAATCTCATTTCAGATTTATTAAATGCTTATTAGATAACAAGGATTGGCAAAATGTTGATGCATAGTGATGAATAAATACATGAATGTTCATTATACTCTTCTTGACTTTGTGAAGTTTGAAAACTTCTGTAAGGTGTTCTTTTTATTTTTTTATTTTTAAATATATTTTATTGATTTTTTACAGAGAGGAAGGGAGAGGGATAGAGAGTTAGAAACATCGATGAGAGAGAGACATTGATCAGCCGCCTCCTGCACGCCCTCTACTGGGGATGTGCCCGCAACCAGGATACATGCCCTTGACCGGAATTGAACCTGGGACCTTTCAGTCTGCAGGCTGAGGCTCTATCCACTGAGCCAAACCGGTTTTGGCTGTAAGGTGTTCTTTTTAAATGTCAATCATATGTATAACATGGTGGTGATCTTTTATATAAGACAAGGTCCTACTTCAAGGAATACATAAGGTAAAAGAAAATATAGAACTTTTGGTCGATGCAGAAAAGCTTTTGTGAGCATAGGCATGGAATAAGGGTCCCTCATATGAGGATGAAAACTTCAAGGCACTTATACTGGCCTGAGGGAGCCAAATAAGCACACAAACAAAGACTAGTGAACTCAGTGGGGTTGGTACGAGGGCTGCATGTTAGCCACTCACAAGACTCTTACTTTAATGCATGTTAGAGGACATGTTACTTTTGTTAAATCTGACTGAGTGTGGCTCAGCCAGCTGGCTGCTGGGGCACCAATCATGAGAGGACAAATGGAGGTAGAGAAATGGGTTTACCAGAACACCCCTGGGCAGGCTGGAGGCAGGGGACATGCTCTGAGTGTATATATAAGGAATCCATTGATAAGCTGCTTGGGTTGGGGAATGAGACCTTCAAGGGACAAGCTCTGGCAAGAGTAGGGGACAGATAATCTTATCTGCCTTGGAGCATAGCTTACTGCTAAGAGCCAGCACTATTGCTGAATGACCTATAGAGTTGAATCCTAATTCCCTCTTTTTTTTTTTTAGAAGTTTAACCTGAAGACCGTTTAAGTTCTGAAACCAGAAGGACTCAAATTAAATGGAGCAATGACATGGGAAAATTTACCACAATAAAAAATTTCATAAAAAATTTTCTTGTGATAAATTATACATCACATGGAATTGACCACTTATACAGTACAGTAGTGTTAAGAACATTCACATTATTGTTAACCAATCTCCAGAATTCTTTTCATCTTGCAAAACTGAAGCCCTTTATCTATTAAAATACTCCTCCCTCCCTCCTCCTCCCAGCCCCTGGCAATCACCATTCTACTTTGTCTCTATAAATTTGACAATTCTAGGTGCCTCATATAAGTGAAGTCATACATCACTTGTCTTTTTGTGACTGACATTTCACTTAGTATTATGTCCTCAAGGTTCATCCAGTTCAGAATTTCCTTCCCTTTTAAGGCTGAAGCATTCCACTGCACAGAGAAACCACATTGTGTTTATCCAATTATCCATCAGTAGACACTTGGGTTGCTTCTACCTTTTGGCCATTGTAATGCTGCTGTGAACATGGTGTAGAAATATCTCTCTGAAACCCTGCTTTCAATTCTCTCAGTTATGTTTACAAAAGCGGGATTGCTAGATCATACGGGCATTCTATTTTTAAGTTTTTGAGGAACCACTACACTGTTTTTCGCAGCAGCTGCACCCTTTTACATTCCCATCAGCAATGCCTCAGTGCTCCAGTTTCTCCACATCCTCGACACTTGTTATTTTCCTCTTTAAACTCTTTTAGTCATCCTCACAGGGTGAGCTTGGAAGTTGGACCACTCAGACCTGATTTGGAAAATGTAAAGCTATAACCTGTGGCCGAGAGTACTGACACTAGCCATAGTTGGTGGAATTGAAGAGATGGCTGCAGGAGAAGGTCGCAGACCAGGGCCAGAGAACCCGAAAGAGCCAGTGAGAGCCATGGCTGCCCAGATGAGGGAAGTACAGGAGAGCCACACCCAGAAAACTGTGCTTAGCGAGGGCTGCTTTCTACCACAAGGATGCAGAGAAAAGGCTGGCAAAGTGCAAAGAGGAAGCAGAGCTATTAAAAGAATGGAGGAATTGGTCCATAGCAAGCATATAGCAAAGACAAAAGCTCCAAAGGGTAGTTTGGGTCATTTGTATCCACTGGTTACAAGTATATGCTGAGCAAAACCAGCAAGGAGATGTGCTGAGTGGGAAAATGTACTAGCAACATTGCAAAGACTTAAAAGGAGAATCTGGGTTCAACATTAGACAAAAAATAGTAAAATAAAGCTATACGAAATAAGGAATAGTTTTACCAGAGAGGGAGGAAGTACTATTTTTAAAACTCCCTCAGCTGCAAGTAGTTTGTCTTATTGGAGGGAAAGTTCAATCTTTCTACAGATCGATCAAGTAACAGAAGAATGTTCAATCTCTGGCGTCTTTAATTTTTCTTTTAACTTTGCCATTCATCGTGAACATTTCCCTATTTCCAACTGATTCAGAAAACTTTCAGCACTCAAATTCAGCACGTCTGATCTCAAACTAATCCTCTCCCTGTGCCACCTCCTTAAAAACGCCCCTGACTCCATGGCTTCCTCTGCCCAGGGGAGCGGCTGCCATGCTGCCCGCCTGCCCTCTCGGGTCACCTTGGCTCCCCCTCCTCCTCACTCACCCAGGGGCTAGTTTCTTCCTCTGAACTGCTCTCTGAACCTGCCTCCTCCCCTCACTTCCAGCTACCTCAGATCCCATCCTTGTCCACTTACCTATAGTGTGACAGCAACTTCCTCACCTGGGAGACTCACTTCGAGTCTCCCCCTCACCCTTCACTCCATGCCCATGTCCAGCCTCCTGAGCCCCAAGACCAGCCCACTCACTGCTCTACAGCTACGTAAGCCCCAAACCCACCCACAACTCCTGGTTTCCCAAAAAGTAGCCAGAAAACCTTAAGGTGGTCTTCAAGGCGAATTAACCTCCACCCCACAAACAATCACCCCTCCCAGGACTCCACCATTCATGCTTTATAAAGTTACATTATTGGCAAAACAATGTTAAACTAGTGGCAAAAACTCCCCACAATTCCCTCAGCTATTTTTCTCAGTGTGTACCCATGGTACTGCTGGTCCATGTCCATATGCTCAGTTCATTTTTACAGAGTTGCAGTAGTGATATTGGTAGGACTTAGCATCCTCCTGTCTTACTTAACATGATATCATGAACAATTTCCCATTCTCTTCCAGTCTTTTTATGATCTTCCCTCTGACTTTTGCCAGGGAAAACACTGCAAAAATTCCATTCTGGGGTAAAAATATACTGATAAGCTGGTAAGTTTATATCTACAAGATATGTATATTCTCCATAGTTTCAATTCTGGCTCAAGGGAGACATGTGCTTTGATTATTTTATGCTTTTATTGATTTCAGAGAGAGGAAGAGAGGGGGAGAGAGAGATAAACATCATGATGAGAGAAAATCATTGATCTGTTGCCTCCTGCACACCCGCATTGACCATCAAGCTGAAACCTAGGGATATCCTTAACCAGGAATCAGACTGAGACCTGATTCATAGGACATATGAAAAGGAACTCCTAGTTCATAGGACAACGCTCAGCCAATGAGCCATGATGGCCGGGCTCTGATAATTTTTAAAAAAGGAGAACTGCCCGTTTTTTCACATGTTTCTTGGCTTTTTGGATTTCTCTTCCTGTGAAAGCTTGCTAAATTCCTTTTCCATTTTTCATCGGGTTGTTTGTGTTTTTCTTCCGAAGTTGAGGATTTGTGTATGGTGGGTTTTAACCTGTCATAACTGTGTGTGTGGTACTTTCCCACTGCAGATCTCTCGCCCCACTTCAGTCCTAAGTCAGAAAACTAAATATCCTTTGTCATGTCACAGGATGCATCCAATTTGCTGTCTAATTGGGCTCCTTGCACCACCATTCATCTCCTTAGCTGGCTATTTCCCTTCCAAATCCAGTGAGGCTTAAGTGTCTTTGCTTTAGCCTCTTAACATGAATAATGATGAATATCATGAATAATGTGGTCCAGGTGAGAAACAGTGGTGGTGTGGACACCCAGGCATGGGCATAGGAGAGGTGGATAGATACACTTGAGTCATAATGAAGGGCTAATAGATTACGTAAGAGATTAAACGTGGAGCACTGAGCGCGAAGAGCCATAGAGATTGATCCTGGGGTTTTGGTCTAATAGCTGGAGAGGAGAGCAGATTGGGAGGGCAGTTCAGCAAAAACAAGATTAGGTTTAGACTTGATAGCTCTGAGGGACCCGAGAAACAACCCAAGGAGGTGAGGTGTTAGAGGGGGATGCTCAGACTTGGCAGCAGATTTGGAGCTCACAGCAAATCGATGGTATTCAAAGCCAGGGGAGAAAATGCCATCCCCCAGGAAAAGAGTGTAAAGAGAAAGAAGGTGGCTGGGACCTGCACAGAGAGAGAAGAGGAACCGATAAAAGTGTCTGAGAGGCAGTGAGTTGAGGCTAAGAAAATAAAGTATTTAAACTAGGAGGAAGTGTGAAATCCTGCCCAGAAAGAGAGGGAGGTGAGGACTGAGGGCTCACTATTGAATCTGGGAGCCCGGAAGGCGCCTTAGCAGGAACAGTTTCAGGGAGATGCCCGGTGGGGGGAGTAGGTTGGACTGAGTTGAGAAAGTAATGAAAAGTGAGGAAGAGGAGACAAATCTGTCAAGAAAGTCAGTTGTGAATAAAGAGTTGAGAAATAGGGAGGGAGGAAGAGAGGGAGAGAGAAACAGAGAGAGAGAGGTGTTTTGTTTTCTCAGGTAGATGATACCTGAGCATGGCAAATGCTGATGAGGTGGGGCCCTGAGAAGGTGTGAGGAGTGGGTTCAGAGCATGAGAAAAGGGCTGGGCCTGGGGCAGGAGAAGGACCACCCTCCTTGTCACAATGGAAGGGAGCATGGAGAAGATAGATGGTGCAGATGTAGGACGCCTGTAGATTAGATGGTAGAGAGGTGGAGGGGTCCTAGCCAGTAGGAGTAGCATTAGGGGTGCTGGGAAAGTTAAGAGGCAGGAAGGGAAGCAGGAGGAGAGAAAGATTGAGAGAGAATAAAGTGGCCCTTAGATTGTTAAGAAGAGCAATGAAAAGGGGCATCTCACAAGATTTCAGAATACCAAATACAAAAAGAACATCTTCATGGAGGAAAAGAGAGAGAGAACCAGATTACCCACCAAGGAATTAGCATCGTATCTCTCTCATCAGCAACACCAGATTCTACAAGACAATGGAATGCCATATAAATAGTTCTGAAAAAGAAATTTAATTTTTGAATTCGGAAATATACACCAAGTCAAGCTACATTCAAATGGAGAGCATAAAATGAAGGTATTTTCAGTCATTCAAAGACTCATAAAGTTTACACTACAGACAACCCTGAAAATTTTATAGAACATGAATTCCAGCAAGTTAGAAAATGAGTCCATGAGAAAGATATGTGATACTAAAAACAATGACTAGCAAAGAAACGGGGCCAAAGGGTGCACTTATAATTAAGAGTAAATAATTGCTAGCTATTTTTTTAAGGTAGTCCGAAATTCAAGTTCAAGTGATGTGAACTTGAGAGATGGTAGAGAAGAGAGGGAGGAGGGGGAAGAAGCTCAGGAAGTTATTGATCTTGTTCAGTGGTGTGACTACTGGAACAGATACCAATTGCCTCTGTACAGTAACAGAAAAATAAGTGTTAGAAAAGGTAAGCATAATCCTGGAAGAATAGATGATATATAAATTCTATGTATTTTAATTCTGATAGGGATAAAAATGGAACAAAAAGAACCCTATTAACTCAAAGAAAGTAAAATATTTTTAAAGAAAAAAAAAACTCCATTTAGAAATAGAAAATCCCAAAAAAGATGACATAAATTGTTGTAAACCTATCTCATCGAGGAAAGTGGAAGAGTGAATTACTAGAAAAACATAATAAAATATCTGAGTAAAGCTGTCTTCCCTTCTCCATCCTGATAAGAAGGTGTTAGGAAACACGTCTAAAACTATCTTTATTAATACACTAGAGGCCTGGTGCATAAAATTCGTGCACAGGCTGGGAGGTATCCCTCAGCCCAGCCTGCACCCTCTCCAATCTGGGACCTTTCGAGGGATGCCTGACTGCCCGGTTAGGCCCAATCCCAGTAGAATCAGGCCTAAACGGGCAGATGGACATTCTTCTCACAATCCAGGACTGTTGGCTCCCAACCACTAGCCTGCCTGCCTGCCTGATTGTCCCTAACTGCTTCTGCCTGCCAACCTGATCATGCTCTAACCACTCCCTTGCCATGCTGATTGATGCCTAACTGCCCTTCTCTGCTGGCCTGGTCACCCCTAACTGCCCTCCTCTGCTGGCCTGGTCACCCCTAACTGCCCTCCTCTGCTGGCCTGGTCACCCCTAACTGCCCTTCCTTGCCAGCCTGGTCACCTCTAATTGCACTCCCCTGCAGGCCTGCTTTCCCCCCCAACTACCTTCCCTTGCAGGCCTGGTCGTTCCCAACTGCCCTCCCCTGCAGGCCTGGTCACCCCTAACTGCCCTCCTTTACTGGCCTGGTTGCCCCCAACTGTCCTCTCCTACAGGCCTAGTCTCCCCCAACTGCCCTCCTTTGCAGGCCTCGTCACCCTCAACTGCCCTCCCTTGCAGGCCTGGTCTCCAACAACTGCCCTCCCCTGCTGCCCTGGTCACCCCCAACTGCTTTCCCCTGCTTGCCTGGTCACCCACAACTGCCCTCTATTGCTTGCCATCTTGTGGCAGCCATATTGTGTCCACATGGGAGCAGCCATCTTTGACTACATGGGGGTGGCCATCTTGTGTGTTGGAGTGATGGTCAACTTGCATATTACCCTTTTAGTAGATAGAATATACTAGTTTCTATGACTGCATAATTAATTACCATAAAATTAGTGGCATAAAATAACCATTTATTTTGCCCATGAATTCCATGGAGGAGGAACTGCAACAGAGTCCGGTGGAGATGGCTTGTCTTTGCTCCTGATGTTTGCGGCTTGGGCTGGAAGACTCAAAAGCTGGCTCCTTCACGTGTCTGGCAGTTGGAGCTGGCTGTTGACTGGGAGCCTCCTTTCCTCTCAATGTGAACTGGGCTTCCTCACAACATGGTGGCTGGGTTCCAAGGGAAGCATCCCAACAGAAAAGGAGCCAAGTAGAAGCTGGAAGCCACACAGCATCACTTTATTCTGTTTATTAGAGGTGAGTCACTAAGGCCAGCTCATATTCCAGAGGAGGAGAATCGAGCTCCATCTTTTGGGAGAGAAGAGTCAAAGAATTTGTGGACATATTTTAAAAACATCATTAACAACCAAGTGGAAATATCTACAATAAAACTAAAACATTAAAACTTGAATTCTACAGCAAAACACGATAATATGTTAAACAAAGATAATTGACAGACTTTTAAACAATATTAGTCTTAGTGATTTGTTGTTAAACAACTGTGTTAAGTTTTGTAAGTTTCCTTTTTTCTAGCTCTCACATTATGTAAATCTATCAGTACTACAGCAAGAAAATCTAGCTACTTGCTATTTACAGAAGATATGACCAAAACAAAATCAAAGAATAAATTAAAAGGATTAAAAGTTTTAAAAGGATATCCTAAGAAATATATCTCAGGATGAAAATATTAAGGCATTTAAAATTCACTAACCTTATACGTAATCAAGCAAAAAAAAAAGTTAAAACAATGAGATATCAAACAAACAAGATTTAAAAGGCCTAATGATGTCCATTGTTTGCATGGAGGTAGGAAAAGAATATGCATTCACTAATGGTGGGTGTGTGCAATTGTACAGTCTTATAAGGACAATTTGCAGTATCTGTCAAATTTAAACTCCATACACTCTAGCCCAACAATTTCACTATTATGTATGCAATCTACATAAATCTTTACTAATGCATTACTATTTGAATACTATGCAGTATTGTTTACAGGGAAATTTATATATAATGATATGGACAGACTTTCAAAACACAATGTTAAGTGAAAAAAATAAGCAGGGGAACAATACATATAACATGAAGGCCTCTTATTTTTAAAATGACATGACTAAATTATGTATCTAAGTCTTGTTTATGTTCATACATATGCAAATACAGACAAAAATGTGAAGAAAGATTCACATTAAACTGATAACAGTGACTTCCTCTCAGGAGTGCAGTAAAATTGGAGCTTTGGAATAAGATGGTAATTTAAACTTTTCCCTCTATTCCCTGCTAAATTTTGGATTTCTTAAAAAGCAAAATATACATGTATTAGTTGCATAATTTTAAAAATTAAAAGTAAATGAAAGTTTTTTCTTGTTTTGTAATTTTATTGGTAACTGCTTTTTTGAGATATAATTCCTACATCATACAACTCATGCATTTAAAGTATACAGATTAATTATTTTTTTTGCATATTCACAGTTATGCAGCCATCATCAAAATCAATTTAGAGCACTATCTTCACTCTCAAAAAACAACATGAACCACCTGGCCAGTGTGGCTAAGTCATTGAGTATTGACCTATGAATCAGGAGGTTACATTTCAATTCTTGGTCAGGGCACATGCCCAGGTTGCAGGCTCAATCCCCTGTAGGGATTGGTACAGGAGGCAGCTGATGAATGATTCTCTCATTATTGATGTTTCTGTGTCTCTTTCTCCTTCTCCCTTCCTCTCTGAAATTAATAAAAATATATAATTTTAAAAACCACCATGTACCTTTTAGCTACCTGTCATCCTCCCATGGCTCCAGTCCTAGTCAACCACTAACCTACTTTGTGTCTCCATAGATTTACCTATTTAGGCGCTTCATGTAAGTGGAATCATATAGGTTGTTTTTGTAACTGGCTTCTTTCACTTGGCATGTTTTCAAGGTTCATCTGTATTATAATATGTATCAGTCCTCCATTCCTTTTTATGGCCAAATGATATTCCATTTATGGATACACTATATTCTACTAGTATGTATCCATTCTGCATGTGGCAGGTTTTGGGATTGGTACCATCTCTTTTTTTTTAATATATTTTATTGATTTTTTACAGAGAGGAAGGGAGAGGGATAGAGAGTTAGAAACAACGATGAGAGAGAGACTTCGATCAGCTGCCTCCTTCACGCCCCCCACTGGGGATGTGCCTGCAACCAAGGTACATGCCCTTAACCGGAATCGAACCTGGGACCATTCAGTCCGCAGACTGACGCTCTATCCACTGAGCCAAATCGGTTTCGGCGGTACCACCTTTTGGTTATTACAAATAATGCTATTGTAAACATTCATGTATAAGATTTTGTGTGGTCTTATGTTTTCATTTCTCTTAACGTATATACCAAAGTGTGGAATTGTTGAACTATGTTTAATTTCTTGAGGAATTGCCAGACTGTTTTCCAAAGTGGCTGTGCCA
The DNA here is from genome assembly GCA_011751065.1 of Lasiurus cinereus. NCBI lineage: Eukaryota > Metazoa > Chordata > Mammalia > Chiroptera > Vespertilionidae > Lasiurus > Lasiurus cinereus. The sequence continues at coordinate 29,826,469 of JAAGEH010000452.1, read as the reverse complement.
TTTTACATTCCCATCAGAAGTGTATGAGTGTTCCAATTTCTCAGCATTCTCACAATATTTATTATATGGTTGGTTGTTTTTTTTTTTATCATAGCCATTCTCTTGGGTGTGATGTGGCATCTCATTGTGGTTTTGTGTATCTCTGGTGATTAATGATGTTGAGCATCTTTTTATGTATAGACTCTTTGGAGAAATGTTTATTAAGATACTTAGCCCATTTTAATAGGATTAATTTCATTGTCGAATTATAAAAGGTTTTAAATATATATTCTAGATAAAAGGCCCTTATCTGATTTATGATTTGCAAATATTTTCTACCATTTTATAGGTTGTCATTTCACTTTCTTAATAGCATTATTTGAAGAATAAACTTTTAAATTTTGATAACATTAAATTTATCAATTTTTTCCTCTGTTGCTTATGCTATTTGGTATTATATTAAATCATCGCCCAGTCAAAGGTCACAAAGACTAACCCCTATGTTTTCTTCTTTGAAGAAATGTCTATTCATGTCCTCTGCCCCTTTTGTTTGTTTGTTTCCTCTGCTTGTATTTAATTGGGTTGTTTTTTTTAATTTTTAAAATTTTTATTAAAATGTAGTTGGTATATAATATTATATTAGTTTCAGTTATACAACACAGTGATTCAACATTTATATACCTTACAATATGATACCACAAAGTTATTAAGATAGTGATCATATTCCCTGTACTTACATCCCAGGAATAGCATGTTAAGTAAAATAAGTCAGACAGAAAAAGACAAGCATTTCATTTCACTTATATATGTAATTTAAAACAAATAAAATGGATCATTTGATTTCTTGATGTTGAATTGTATGAGTCCTTTATATATTTTAGATGTTAAACTCTTTCACATATATCATTTGCGAATGTATTTTCCTATTCAGGAGGTTGCCTTTTCATTTTGTTAAAGATTTTCTTTACTTTTTAGTTTGATATAGTCCCATTTATTTATTTTTACTTTTGTTGTTCTTGCCTGAGGAGACACACCTAAAAAAAGTCATTACTAAGACCCATGTCAAAGAGTTTACTGCCTATGTTTTATTCTAACAGTTTTTGGTGTGTTTTTTTTTTTAATTATCACCAGAGGATATTTTTCCATTGATTTTTAGAGAGAGTGGAAGGGAGGGGGAGAGAGAAAAACATTGATGTGAGAGAGACACATTGATTGGTCGCCTCTTGCATGTGCCTCAATCGGGACCAGGGATTGAACTTGCAACCCAGGTACATACCCTTGACCAGAATTGAACCCATGACTCTACAGTGTGCAGGCTGACACTCTAAACCACTGAGCAAGCTGGCCAGGGCACTTTTAAAAGTTTTATGGTTTCAGGTCTTATATTTAAGTTTTTGATCCTTTTTGAGTTAGTCTATATTAATAATAGAGGAACATGCAAATTGGCCAGAACAATGTAACATAACAACCGAACAGCAGGGACCTGAGGCTGCATGGCACCTGGCCAGGGCAGGGACCTCAGGCCATTCCCTCATCCTGGGGGGGCTTGCTGGGGGACCTGAGGCTGCACCATCCTGCCCTGCTTGAAGAGGACCTGAGATTCCACCCCTCACCCAACATTGGGCCAGGGGACCTGAGACTGCACCCCCCACCTGACACTGCGCTAGAGGACCTGAGGCTGCACTCCCCATCCTGAGGGACCTGATGGGGGTGGGGTCAACCGGGTCTGGGTCTCACCCAAAGGGGTTGGTGCCGGCTGGGTCTGGGTCTCCTGCATTTTAGAAGCGCATGCAGGTGATGGGTGGGGACTTGACTCTAGGTCCTGCAGCACACCCCAGACTCTGACAGGAGGGAGGTTTTCATATACATTTTACTAATTTTCTTTCATCTCTGACACTTCTATTATAGAGAAAGGGCAAATAGCAATATTCAAATATTTTCTCTAATTGATTCCCTTTTAATGTGCATGAATTTTGTGCACTGGGCCACTAGTACTTGTATATGATATGATAGGAGTCCAACTTCATTCTTTTTTTCTTTTTCCAAAATATATATTTTATTGATTTTCCACAGAGAGGAAGGGAGAGGGACAGAGAGCTAGTAACATTGATGAGAGAGAGACATCGATCAGCTGCCTCCTGCATGCCCCACACTGGAGATGTGCCTGCAACCAAGGTACATGCCCTTGACCGGAATCGAACCTGGGACCTTTCAGTCCATAGGCCGTCACTCTATCCACTGAGCCAAACTGGTTTTGGCCAACTTCATTCTTTTGCATATAGATAACCACTTGTCCCAGCACCATTTATTGAAGAGACTAATCTTTCCCCCACTGAATAGTCTTGGCACTCTTTTCAAAAACATCAATGTAACATGGACATAAAGCTTTGTTTCTCGCATGCCCAAAGTCTACAGTCCATGAACACACCAGGCACTTCAATGCTTCTCTGCACACATGTGACCTTTGTCTGGAATGTCTTCCCTTTTCAATCTGTTGATTCATATATATCTATCCTATACCAGTTTCACACTGTCTCAATTAATTTTCATTTGTAGTAAGTTTTGAAATCAGAAAGTGTTTGCTATTCTGGGTTCCTTGAGTTTCATATGAATTTAGAATCAGTACATCAATTTCTACAAAGTAGCCCACTGAGTTTCTGACAGGGATTGCACTGAATAAAATGAACTTTTAAATGGTAGATATTATTGTGTTTCTATTATTGTTCTATGGCAGTGTGCCGCTCTGTTGACTAATGAGTTTGCTGACCACTGCTCTATGGGAAATGATAATACAGTAGCATTCACCAAGCAGTTTCATCAACTCAACTTTGGGAGTTCATAGATGTCAGTTCTGTCATCATCTGGATCCAGAGTTGCCAAATTCTCACTATAGTGCTTCCTATGGGACCTTTTAAAACCATTCTTCTTTCTGTCCCTGTTCTACTCTTCCAGTTCAGGCATCCGGCATTTCTAATCTACTTACTGAAGCATCTTCCAGAAGCCATTCTAGTCTCCTCTAAACCTTATCGAACTTGAATACAGGATCAACTCTCTAAAGCCCAGATATGACTTTATCTCTTCCCTTTGAAAAATATTTCAATAAGTCCTCATATCCATCATGATAAAGTTAAAACTTCTTAGCAAATGTATAAGGCTCTTTCAAGTCTCACTTCTACTCACCTGCTGTTCATCTCTTTATCCCTCCTCAGTAGTACAACCCAACCCTATATTTCAGGCATGCCCAAAGTCTACAGTCCACGAACACACCAGGCACTTCAATGCTTCTCTGCACACATGTGACCTTTATCTGGAATGTCTTCCCTTCTCATTTCTCTGGAAACTTTGATTCGTCTTTAAAGACTTGGCTCAAACATCATTTCCATTCTTTTGTTGATGTGATGATGATGATAGAACAGGCTTTGGATTAAAATGCAAACCCTAAGAAGTATTTAAAATTAAAATAAATTTCACACTCTCAACTTCCAGTTTTGTTCTATCAGTTTTTTCTTTATATATTTTTAGGTGCATGCACATTTATGATTCTTATATCTTCATAATGTACTGTCCCTTTTTATCATTAAGAAACATCCTCTTTTCTGGTCAAACTCTTTGCCTTGAATGCTATTTTAGTGATATTTTTGTCACCACTCTAGCCTTCTTATGCTTAAGGTTTACATGCTATATCTTTTCTCATCCACTGAGGAGACAGCATATAATTGGACCTTGCATTTTTTAAACCATCACCCAGGGACATGCTTGTTGATTTTAGAGAGCAGGGAAAGGAGGGAGAGGAGAGAGAGAGAAAGAATATCAATGTGAAAAAGAAACATCAATCAGTTACCTTCCTGTATATGCCCTGATCAGGGATCAAACCTGAAACCTAGATATGTGCCTGACTGGGAATTGAACTCACAACCTTTCAGTGTACGGGATGATGTTCCAACCAACTGAGCCACACCGGCCAGGAATGGGCCTTGCATTTTTATCATTTCTGTCAATCTCTGCCTCCAATTAGAATACAAGTTCTTTTCATTTAATATCATTATTTATATATTTAGATTTAAGCCTATGATATTACTACTCGTTTTTCCCTTCTGTTAATATTTCTGCCTCTTTTCCTTCCTTTTAATTAAAAGAATGTTTTATGATTCAATTTAATTTTTCTATTGGCTTTGTAGCTATATATATATCTTTGTCTTATATTTTATTGTCCCAGTATTACAATATACATCCATTACTTTTCACACTGCCAAGAGTTTGTATTGCACCATTTCACACAAAGTGTAGAAAACTTGCAACCACATAGGTTCCTTTATGTTGCTTGGGCTCCTGTGTCCTTTCTTGGATTCCCCTCCCTACTTTCCAGTGACTGTGGTTGCCCTGAGCTGTGTCCTCTGGTTCACCAAGCCAATAATATTGCAGATTTTTCTGCCAGAATTTTAGCTGCCTTACATGCACAGACTGGGGCCTGCCTTCGGGCTAAATGCTACTTAAGAAGAAAGAAATTCACTCTGCGATGTCCTTTTCTTCCAAATGTCAACCTCCCTCCAGCATCTGCCTGCTTGTTTTTCATTCTACAGTATCTCCAGGTAGCTGGTTTTAAGATTTTTGTCTAGAGTTCATAGTTGGAATTATTATTAGATATTTGTGAGTTTATTCTAAAGAAGTTTATGGCCAGAAAGCAAATGGCTAGGATTCCTTGATCCTGTTGTTAATAGGGTTTTCTTTTTATTCCACACAATAAAGAATTTTCTGACTCCCCACTTTAGTCTTTGTTTCCTTACTGGGAGAAGGAATCCTCAACATTTATCCAAGTGCCATTAATGGGTTATTTTATTTAATCCTCATAGCTCCTCCGTGGAGAAGATGGCCTTATTATCACCATTTTATAGATGAGATAACTGAGCACGGGAGGTTACGCTACCTGTCAAAGTCATGGTGCATGAATGGTATTCAGATGGGTAGCTCACTCCACAGCCTGTTTTCTTTCTTAATCTGGCTAGGACACCTGGCTTGCAAAGAGGGCAAGGAATCGGGATCACGGCGATAGAAGATGGAAGGAGTCATCTGTGACTTTTATCTTGTCCTACTTCTCATTAGTCATCCAAGTCAAAGGCCTAGACCAGTTAGGCATAACCGAGCAAATCCACGCTAACTACAGAAAATTAAAGTTGAAGAAGAGTTCAAGAGGATGCTAGGAAGTTGGCAGAATTCCTAGGAGGGCCAAAGGATCCACAGGGAGGCTACGTGGCCACTTACTATGCCCACAGCATCCCAGACACTGACCTGCCCTTGGCCTCTCTCACTCATGCCCTGATGGCTCTCACCAGTGTGTGTGTCAGATCCTCAAGTCTCTCACCCATGACTCATCCCAGCTGTGAGGGAGGCTGTGAGAGAGCGTTTCTGGTGGGACATCCCTGGACATTAGAAGAGTGTTCAAATGGTGCTGGGCAATCAAAGACTTCAATCGATGTGCACATTCCATGTCAATGAGCCACCGGGCAGATCCCATGTGACCTGCTTTTCTCATAATAACCTCTCCCAGCGAGAGGCCAGAACAACCCCTTCCTCTGCTGCCTGACTTCAAGATTCCCCCGTTCAGAGAAAAGCCAAACTCTGTAAGCAGACAGTTTTATAGGAGCATGACTCACGCTGGTTTTCGTTTAACTGTTATTGCACCTTGGCAATGATTAAATGACTGCATGTGGAATGTAAGCTAGATTTTCTAATCAATTATAATAAAAATTGGGTTCTAAAGATATGCTTGTTGAAACTCTCAGTTTGTTCAGCATCATCTCCAATTGCTGGCCCAGGAGACAAGGGTTTTATAACAGTGCTTCCCTGGTTCCCAGGACTCTGCACTGGGATCTGGGCCGTGGGGGGTTATCTGGCCAAAAGGGAGTGTCTGGCAGCTTAGTGGGTTATGAGCTTTCCAAGCGACCTTTGGAATTTTGACTGAAAACGGTAGAGACGGAACCAATTGGAGGGATGTGAAAGGGGATAACCCCGCCCTGCCCGAAGTCCCTGAACTGCTAAATCAATAGGGACAGGAAACTCAGTTCCACATTAAAGGGACATGGGCTCGTGTTGTATAAGAGTTCACAGGAACTGACTGGCTTATGAATTTTATTAGAGACAACAATGAAAAAAAAGTGTTGTTTGGGTTGTTATGATATAAAAACTAAACTCCCTTTTCATTATCCTAAGGCTAGTGTTTTTAGGGTATACTTAGCAATCATAAGTTTTGGAATTTTTGGAGCAATCCCCAATTCCTTATCTAATTATTGTTTAATTCTTTAAATTTATTGTAATGTATAATTTAAAATTTTAAATTGTGCTGATTGATTTTAGAGAGAGAGGAAGGGAGAGAAAGAAACATCTGTTGGTTGTTCACTCATGCATGCAGCCATTGGTTGATTCCTGCATGTGCCCTGACTGGGGATCGAACCTGCAACCTTAGCATATCAAGATGACACTCCAACCAACCCAGCCAGGGCTATAATAAAATTTTCTGACCCATTTGCAAGTCCTCTAGTTTCCCTGTTTATGTGTCCCTATGAGATGTTCTAGGCAGAGAGAAGCATGTAGGTAGAGCCTCCCCCTTGTTATAAAAATGGAATAGTGCTCTGCACTGTATGTGTGTGTGTGTGTGTGTGTACATATATATCAGAGCTCTTTTCATATGTGTTCACACAAATTTTCCAAAAAGGAGAGCATTTTAGCAATACCTGTCTAGTTTAAAAATGGATTTTTTTTGGCCATTCAGTGTGTGTGTGTGTGTGTGTGTGTGTGTGTGTGTGTGTGTGTGTATTAGAGGCTTCTAATATATAAAGAATTACATATGAATTCGTGCATGGATGGGGTTCAGCCAGTCTGGCCAAGGGGAGGGGACATGGCCGGTTTGCCAGCCTGCCTGCTGGTCAAACTCCTGGTCAAGGGGACAATTTGCATATTAGCCTTTTATTATATAGGATATATACTGAGTGGCCAGATTATTATGCATTCAGAGATCATAATAATCTGGCCACTCAGTGTATATCCCTACTTGTTTGCTGTACCTATTTATCAGGTCAGCACATTATCAAAGGTTTTCATTTTGACCTGTCAGACAGTTTAGTTTTAATTAGTATATATTTTATTCAGAGTCTTAGCACTTTTAAACATGTTTAAAATCATTTGCATTTACTATATTTTAAAATAAACTGTATATACCCATTTTCTGTTGGATTATGATTTTTTCACATTGATTTGTACTTCTTTATATATAAGTAAATGAGCTTTTCTCATTTAAAATAAAGATGACTTATTATCAGTAGAACAGAATGTGATTTAGTGTCTATAACTAGGTATGGTTCCCATATGAGCAAATTCAAATTCACAAATCAGAAAACAATTCATTCCTACACCATGTTTCCAGATTTTTTAATTAAAAAAAAATATGGTCATTAAGAAGTATTTTAAAATTATTTACAAATCTATGGAATCCATTGTAACATTATATATTTGTAGAGTACATTAAGGTGACTTTAAAGCATTTTATAGTTTATAAAATTATAAAACTATAAATTTAATATGATTTAAATATTTTTATAGTTTATAAAGCTATAAAAGTAATAAACACATACTTGTCTGTTTAAAAAGTCCAATATACACCACAGCCAGGTGCTCAATTGGTTGGAGCCTTGTCCCATATGCTTAAAGGTTATGGGTCCAGTTACCCGTCAGGGCACATACCTAGGTTTTGGGTTTGATCCTGTCAGGGCATATGCAGGAGGCAGTTGATAGATGCTTCTCTCTCCCTTTCTATCTCTCTTAAAATCAATAAAAACATATCCTGGTGAGGATTAAAAAGAAAAATGTAATATACATAAATGTATACATTTAAAGTGCAAGTTTTCTGCCTTCATACCAGGGCACCACCATTGTTCATAATTGGTGTGTATTCCTCCTAACTTTTTCTATACATCCATAATACATAGTTAAAAAATTGGTTCTTCAAAAGGTGGAGCTACATGTTGTTCTGCAAGTTGCTTTTTTAATTTTATTTTATTATTATTATTTTTTTTTTCCGTTAAGGCTTTATTCTGGAAGTCAAGAATGGTACATTCACAATTCTGTTTGTTAACTCCATAAGCTGACAGTCGTTAGCACACACCAGAACAGGATCTGATACTAGCTTCTTTTGGGAGGAATCCAACAGGCTGGAATGGATAAGGAGTCGGAAAACAGAGGCAGCCCGCTGTGGACAGCTTGATTCTCCTGTAGCTTCAGTGCCTGCGCTCAGGGGACGTTTGACACACAGTGTGGTGGGCATGAGACCGGGAATTGTACAATCACAAGGAAAGAGGGCTAGCACTGAGCCCTCTATGAGTCAGCACCCAGACTCTTGCTTTGCTTTGCAATTTGGTTTCTTGCCTGAACTTTTATTTGTTTGTTGTTTTTTTAAGATGCACCTTGAGGCATAAATCCTTGGAGTCAGCAAAGAGAAGGAATGGGATCAAAATGGTTGGCACACAAAAGTGGGCTCCAGGAGCCCAGCCCGGCCTCTTGAGTAGTAGAATTGTGGGGTCTGCCTGCTGGGGTGGCCGCTGCCTCCCACTTGAGCCTGCAGGAGGCAGGCCTGTTCTCCCAGGTGGCTCTGATGTTTCACATGCAGGGACTAAGTCTTGCTCTCCTGGGCACCCTCCCAGCAGTGCCCTATATATATGGATGCTCTGGAGCCAAGGTGAGATTGGGGGAGAGGGGTTTCGGGCTGTCTTGTCTGGCTGAGAAATTGTCGCTACACAAACGAGCCCCATTCGGGAGGCCTCCACTCACCCAGCCTTGTGTTCTGGCTGAGAGAAAGAGGCCTGTTTCCTCCGGACAGAGGCACTTTCTGCTCAGCCACGTCCCAGGGGTCTGCATCTGCCTGTGGGGCTTCTTTCCAGTTAGCCAGCGGGCACTGTGGCGATCCTCCAGGCCCTGGCAGTATTGTCAGGCATGGCTGCAGGAGGCTCCTGACAGCCACGGGGTTGGGTCTTCCCCAGCATCCTTTGGCCCACCCTTGAACAGCCCTCCTAGGCTTGGGAAAATGTTCTGGGAGGATGGCCGAGTGAGGGTTTTCTTGAATAGAATCCATTCCTGTCCAGTCAACAAATATTTGAATCTCTACCGTATGCCAAGGCCTGTTCTAGCTCTGGAAATAGGCGGAACAGGACAGACAAGGTCCTGTCGGTGGAGCTGGTATTCCGATGTGGGAAACATCAGGGAACAAGTTAAATAAGTCAACAAGACCATTTTCCAGAGAGTGCTATGGGGAAAATAAAACACACAATGGCCTAAGGAGTGGAGGAAGGGTGGCTAGTGTGCAATTCGTACCCGAGAGGAACCTCTTCAAGAAAGGGAGACTCAAATGACAGGAAGAAGGAGTCGTGCCAACATTTCGGAAGAACATTCCAGGGAGCCAGCACAGCAAAGTGAAGCACCAGAGGCTGGGAGACAGCAATAGGCTCTGCGTAGTTGGGAGCCAAGAAGAGTCGGAGGAGTAAGGACAGGTGAGGGCCAAATTATGCGGGCCTCGTGGCCAGGTTGACACATCACCCGTCTTCTTCCACATGTAGTGGGAGGTCACAGGAAGTGGAAGCAGGTGAGCCACATGATCCCAGCACATGTTTAACGGGTAACTCGGGCTGCTTTGTGGAGAATGCTTAGGGGAGGAAGGGGGCAAGAAGGGCTGCAGGGACTCTAGTTAGAGGCCGCTGCAATGGTCCAGGCGAGAGAGCACGGTGGCTGGAACCGGGATATCTGTGGAGAGATGGAGAGAAGGGATGAATTGGGGATATAGGTTTGGGATTATTGCTGACATGTCCTCCGAAAGAAGCAGGGCTTGGGCCCCCAGGCAAGGCCGGAAGCAGTGGTATCACTGTTCTCCTGCTGGCACTGAATGGACCTGGCCCTGCCAGAGCACGGAGACCTGCCTGGCAGACCCCCGTACCTCCCTTAGACTCAGGGACCCCCACATGAGAGGACCCCCTTCCGGCCTTCCTCTGGCTCCTCCCTTTCCTTGGAGTGAGGAGCTTATAAGGACAAGGAATTTCCTGCTCAAACAATCCTGAGGCAGCTGCCTGGGCCTACATGGGTCATGTTACCAGGCACTTGGCAGCGTGCACACCCCTGGTCCAAGAGGAGATGTGGGGGGGGGGCAGTTTTCGGCATGGGCAGTAGTGGGGCCCTGTGCTGGGAATCCACACCCACCTGCCTAAGGAGCCTTCTGTGGGGGACAGCCCAAGGGGTGGATCACAGTGCTTCCCTGCTAAAAGCTGGTTGGCAAAAGCCTGTGAGGTAGATTCTCCCCGTCATGTGGAGTGGCCTTGGCCAGAGACCCAGCTCCATCTTTGGGTACAGCCTTATCTAGGCCCCTCCCTGGTGATCCCTGCACTCCAGCCGGGCAAACACCTTGTCCTTTGTTACCAGAACATGCCATGCACTCACAGCCTCTCCACCTTTGCACCTGACGTTCTGTCCACCTACCCTTCTAGCTAATTCCTATTCATCCTTCTGAGTGCAGCTCAAAGTTCCGCTGTTCCATGAAGCCCTCTCTGACCTCCTTAGTCAGCTCAGGCGGCCATAACAAAATACCACCAATTGGGTGGCTTAAGTGACAGAAATTAATTTTCTCACAGTTCTGGAGGCTGGAAGTGTGAGGTCAATGTGCCAGGAGGGCTGGGTGTTGGTGAGGGCTCTGTGTCGTCACAGGGTGCCAGTCATGTGCCCTCGGGGCAGGGCGGGGGGAGGGAGCTCTCCCTCTCTTCTCCTTGCAAGGCTACCAATCCTATCAGATTAGGACACCATCCTCATGACCTCATTTAACCTAATTATCTCGTGAACAAAAAACTGTCACTGGATACCATCGCATTGGGGGTTAGGACTTCAACATATGAATGGGGAGGGGGCACACAGTTTAGCCCATAGCACCTCCCCAAACAAAATGTGTTGAGACCTCCTCCAGAGCCCCACATTCACCAGGGCAGGGGGTCCTTTATCAACCACGCAGCACATCCACCCTTCCTCCCCACGTGTGTCTCCTAACAGACCTTGGGTGAATTCATGGATGACGTCCCTCTGGCCAGGCCCATGCCTACTCTTTCGGTGACACCTCCTCTGCGAGGAGGCCCTTCTCTCCCAGCAGACTGGTCGATGGCTGGTCTGTATGGCCAACCCCCACAGGGCAGGGGCTGCTTCTCACTCCTCTCAGGGCCCTAAACACCTTGCATGGAGCTGGCCTTGTGGGGAGAGTTCCGGTTCTGCTGTGGAAGGACCTGTGACCCTGGGTGTGGGCCCCCCTGGGTGCCTCTTTCACCCACACACCCTGTTAATAAGACTTGCTTCCAATGCTCCCCCAGTCCTGGGAGCCTCTGAGGTTTCCTTCCATCCTAAGGGAAGACAGGCCTGCTGTAACCCTGGCGGGAAACCAGGTGTAGACGCTGCGAACAGGATCCTTCCAGGAAGGAGCCTTTTCTTTGCTCCTGCCCTGGGACTGCCATTATGCAGAAAAACTGAAAATCCCGCTCCGGGTTGCCCTGCAGGCTCCACAGGTGCTGGTGTACAAATGGGTCCTGCCTCTGGCCAATCGGGCCGCTCCGCGCCTCACATAGGTTATGTATTTAATATATCTAGTTTTACTCCCCGTCCAAAAATATCAGGCTAAAAATATTTTGTGTCTGAGGTCTGGACTGAAAAATGAAGCAGTTGGGTCATTAATCACTGGAAATACGTTGAATAGGAACTTGATTAAAGCACAAATTGCCTCTTTACTGCGACCACAGTGGAAACCAGGCAGTATTTTCGGAGCTGCCTTGAGGGCTCCTGCGAGGCTGTGGCGCCTTGCCAAGCCCTGGCAGGCAGCTGTCTGGGAGAGGGTCTTCCAAGCGCAGCCGGGCACTTCTCAGGCAGGCCCACCTCCAAGCAGCCTCCGACTAGGAGCACGGACTCCTAAGGGCGGGAGGAGAGGGGACTGGTCGTGGCAGGAGCGACCTGGGGCCCCGTGAGGTCCCCTGCGAGACCTAAGGTCCCCACGACCCCCGCACAGAATGCGCGAGGCTCCTGGCGGCTGGAGAGGCGCGCAGCCATCAACCCCGTCCGCGGGCAGCAGTGAGTGCAGAGGTGGCGCGGCGCCCAGAGGGCAGCTGCCCTGACCGCCTGGCTCCCCAGGATTTCGGGGAACTCGGCGCCCTGCCAACCACCCAGCCAGGCTCTCCCGGTAGGTGCTCCCTCGATACCCCTGCTCGGGCCTGGGAGCCCACCTGAGCCGGGGTTAGGGGAGAAGTCCACGGATTCCACCCCGCTGACAGCCAGCCCGCTTCGGGAGCCCCGGTCCGGAGGCAAGTCCGCCTTCCCCCTCAGAGCGCGCCCCCTCGTCCCGGTCCCCTAGCCCCGGAATCCAGCTCCGCCCGCCGCGCAGGGGGAAATTGGCGGCCCCGCACGGGGGAGCCGAGCCAGCCCCGCGCGAGCGCGCGCTTAGCAACCCCGGAGCCCCGGCTAGAAGAAACCATTAAAAAGTTTTCCAGCGCAGGCGGTCCGACTGGACAAGTCCACTGAGCTCCCGGGCCGCAGCCGCCGCCTCCCCCGCTTCCCTCTGCTCCCCGCGGGGTCCTAGTGCCCGGCTCTGCGGAGCCCGTGAAACCCCAAGTTCTGCCCGAGGCCGCGGGCGGGAAAGGTCCTGCAACGCGGAATCTGCAGGGTCGCCTGGTGATCGGCGATAAAGACGCTAAATCACCGCGCCCCGGGCCTCCGCACGCGGGGGTGGGCGCTGGGCCTCCCACCCCCACCCCGGCTCCTTCTCCACGTCGCCGCCTTCCAGAAACCCCGATCCCGGACAAGACTGGTTCTAGCTTTTAAAGCCCAGCCGGCGCCACTGGGTGCTGCTGGAGGGATCCCGGCCCTTTAGCTGGAAGTGGGTGTCTGGGGGAGGCTAGAGAAGGGGGGCCCCCGCCACCGACCACGTGTGCGTGGGGGCAGCTCGGCCGAGGGTGGGGGGGCCGCGTGCGGGTCACGGTTCTGCTCGAGGCTCGGGGGCCTGAGGGCTTGGCGTCGCGGCCTCTCGCGCCGGGGCGCAGGACTGCACCCCACTTGCCGCCTTCTGCTGCAGGCAGGCAGGCAGGCAGGCAGGCCCTAAGACCCAGGAGGCGCCGCGCGTCCTCGACGACGGTCGGACACTAGAGGGCGACAGCTGCCCCGCTATAAAGGCGAGCCCCGCGCGGGCCTGGCCATTCGCGACCCGGAGCTGCGCGGGCGCCGGCCAGCAGGGACTCCCGGCGGGCTGCGGCAGCGTTGGTGCCCCGCGCCGCCTGGAGGCCGCCGCGGCTCGCCATGCCGGCAGTACTCTAGCTCCCCCATGGAGTCGGCCGACTTCTACGAGGCGGAGCCGCGGACCCCGATGAGCAGCCACCTTCAGAGCCCCCAGCACGCGCCCAGCAGCGCCGCCTTCGGCTTCCTCCGGGGCGCGGGCCCCGCGCAGCCCCCCGCCCCACCTGCCGCCCAGGAGCCGCTGGGCGGCATCTGCGAACACGAGACGTCCATCGACATCAGCGCCTACATCGACCCGGCCGCCTTCAACGACGAGTTCCTGGCCGACCTGTTCCAGCACAGCCGGCAGCAGGAGAAGGCCAAGGCGGCCGCGGCTCCGGCGGGAGGCGGCGGGGGCGACTTTGACTACCCGGGCGCCCTGGTGGGACCTGGAGGCGCGGTTATGCCGGGGGGCGCGCACGGGCCCCCTCCCAGCTACGGTTGCTCGGCCGCCGGCTATCTGGACGGCAGACTGGAGCCCCTGTACGAGCGCGTCGGGGCGCCAGCTCTGCGGCCGCTGGTGATCAAGCAGGAGCCGCACGAGGAGGACGAGGCGAAGCAGCTGGCACTGGCCGGCCTCTTCCCCTACCAGCCGCCGCCGCCGCCGCCGCCGCCGCACCCGCACCCGCCCCCCGCGCCCCTGGCTGCCCCGCACCTGCAGTTCCAGATCGCGCACTGCGGCCAGACCACCATGCACCTGCAGCCCGGCCACCCCACGCCGCCGCCCACGCCCGTGCCCAGCCCGCACCCGGCGCCCGCGCTGGGCGCCGCCGGCCTGCCGGGCCCTGGCGGCGCGCTCAAGGGGCTGGCCGCGGCGCACCCCGATCTGCGCGCGGGCGGCGGCGGCGGCGGCGGCGCGGGCAAAGCCAAGAAGTCGGTGGACAAGAACAGCAACGAGTACCGGGTGCGGCGGGAGCGCAACAACATCGCCGTGCGCAAGAGCCGGGACAAGGCCAAGCAGCGCAACGTGGAGACGCAGCAGAAGGTGCTGGAGCTGACCAGTGACAATGACCGCCTGCGCAAGCGGGTGGAACAACTGAGCCGCGAACTCGACACGCTGCGGGGCATCTTCCGCCAGCTGCCCGAGAGCTCCCTGGTCAAGGCCATGGGCAACTGCGCGTGAGGCGCGCCGCCGCCGCGGGGACGGACGGCCCTGGGCCGACCCCGGCTGGGACCCACGGAGTAATTTCGGGTTTCCGGATCTCAAGACTGCCCGGGCCGTGCAGGCCAGGACTAGGAGATCCCGACGCCGCCTGAAAGCCTGGACTGTCGCGCGTGCCCCTTGCCTTCTCCTGCTCGGGACCCGGTGCGTCTCAGATAAAGGGTCAGGCAGTAGTTTCTCCCTGTTCAAGAGAGAAGCGTCCGGGGCCCAGCCGGGAGCCTGGCGACTCTAGTATTAAGGAATAACCTTGTGCCTTGGAAATGCAAACTCGCTGCTCTGATTCCTACCAAGTAGGGGGAGCAAATATGTGCCTTGTCATTTTATTTGGGGGGTTCCTGCCGCGGTCCCCAGGCTGGCAAGGCTGCAACAGGCCCCCATGAGAGAGGAGGGGTGCAGGCTGCGGGCTGGAGGAAGGTTCAGGGAGCAGAGATCCTCTAAGCCAGTCTCAGCTGCTCCTCAGCTCCTTGTCCTTGGAAAGGAGGAGACAGGGATCTGGGCTTTGTGAACCTAAGACTGTTCCCCAAGTTCTGCATGAAGGTGGAGGGTCCCTAGTTCCTTGTCTCTAACCTCCCAGCCGACAACAGACTGGGTTTCCAGGGCAGAGCTCCCTGTGAATGGGAGTCACCATGTGACCAGGGGGAGATCTCGCCCCCTGGCAGACCAGAAAGCTAGGTGTGGATTGGCTGTAAGGACAGAGGTACCTGGGAGTGGTGGCCTGGTGGAAGAAGGGAGCCTACAGGTCTGGTCTGGGGGTTGGGACAGCAGTGAAGGGACTCTGGGACCATCAACCCTGTCTGTACTGTACGTTGCCAGCATTGCCATACAAACACGAAGCACAGTCAGCCCATCCCAGGGGGAACCAAGTTATGAGAAGCTTTCCAAATATTTTGCTTTATCAGCCGATATCAACATTTGTATCTGGCCTCTCTGTGTCCCAGTGGTGCCTTGTGCAATGTGAATGTGCATGTCTATGCTAAACCACCATTTTCTCTGGTTTTTGTTTTGTTTTGGTTTTGCTCAGATACTTGCCAAAATGAGACTCTTGGTCAGCAGCTGCAGGGAGGGTCGGCGGCTCTCTTTCCTTTTAGCTTTGGGATTGCTTTTGCTCCCGGAGGAACCAAAGAGGCAAGACGGGCTTCCCCTTCCCCCTCAGCTTGCCCTGAGGGGGTGCTGCGGACCTTGGTCCCCTCTGGCTCCAAGCTGCCCACAGGCTTGTCCCCCACCGAGGCCTGGCTCAGGGTCTGGAAGGGAGGCGGCCTGCAACCAGCACACAGATGGCGGGCTCGGGAGCAGAGGAGGACAGCTGGGTTCTCTTCTTCCGAGGAGAACGTAGAGTTTCATGCTAGATGTTTTATGTGTTATATCTATAATATAAACATATCAAAGTGAATGTTGGTGGTTTTTCTTTTTTAAATCAGAAAGCTACTTCCAGGGCTTTCTGTGATCCAGGTCACATTTGTAAATAATCACAGCCTATGTTCTGGCTGAAATCCTGTCTTCCATTCACTCGGTACCCATCCTGAGCCCCTCTGTACATTAAAGGGGTGACTTCTTCCAACCAAGGCAAATAAAGACAGAAAGAGGATAAGGCTCCAAGCTAAGCATGCCAAAGCCTGCAGAGCTGGTCTCCTGGTCACAGACTGTTTTGGGGGGCAGGGGACTCTGGGGACCTTGGTGTGGCCTCTCACGGCCCTTGGGAAGAAGAGAGGTTCGGAGAGGAAGCCCTGCCTAAAATTGCCACAGTCTCTCTGGGACGCAGACAGGCCTTGTGCAGCAGCTTCAGACTTCCGGGGCCCTTCAGCCACACTCCCTCTGAACATGCCCAGCTCCAGCTCCACAGCAGCCTCTCCCACACCTGCCTTTGCCACAGCAGGACCCTGGGTGGGCAGGGAGAGGCCTCAAGCTGTAGAACCCCAACTCCCCCTTTGCTCTGGGCCCTGTGGCTGCAGCTACTCCAGCAGGGCCCTGAAAGGCAGCCCTGAGACCTACTGCCCCTCCATCAGCCTTCCACACCTTCCCTGCCCAGCCCACCCAGGAAGCAGGCCCACCGCAGGCCTGCACTTGGGTGTCTGGCCCTTCCCCACGCACCACCCAGCGAGGAGCCAGCCCAACATCCATGCGGCCCACTGTGCCCACCCTGCATCAAGCCCCCAGCCTGGACAGCTGCCCCAGGAGGACAGGCACCCCGGCACCCTGGCACCCTCTTAGCAGCAGGGATAGCCAGCCCAGGGAGGGTGCACCTCCGTGCCTGAAAGAGCAAGGCCTGAGAGGAAGTACCCCGGGAGGCTAGCAGGCTTTCAGAGTTGACTCTTTCTGAGGGCAAAAGGCACAACACTTCTTACCTTCTGTTTCCCACCCTCCCCCAGAATGTTCACTTGAGCAGCTGATAGTATATGCCATTGTGGGCTGCGACCATTTCCAGAAATTACGCCTTCTTCTTAAACTCTGAAAGCTTTAGGTGCACCAGACTGTGTGGTTAATGGAGGTGACCTACCCCCTGCCCACTCCCGCTTTCTGTCTTGTGTCTTGCCGCCTCCTCACCCATGGCCGCCCTTGGCAGAGGAAAGGCCATGAGCCCATTGAGGAGGCGGAGGCCTGCCCTGCTGCCTGGGAACCAAGGAGGCAGAGCCCCGTGCCTGCCCAGAGGCTGGGGCAGGCCACAGCTTGCTAGGCCCCAGCAAACCCTCTCTGAGTTCAGTGCTGATTCCAGTTTTTCTTGTTTGAGGGGGCCAAGCCTTGGCTTCCCCCTTTGCCCCCAGAACAGATCCCAGAATGAGTGGGGGAAGGGTACTCCTGCCCTCACTCCTCCCCGTCCCCTCCCACCGTCCCACCTCCAGGGATTTCCTCTTTCAAAGCTGTCAGCTCCTGAAAGGGCACCCTTCCTACTGTCGATCCCTAGGTCCAGGGCAGGCTTTGTTGGGGACGAGATGATCCAACCACAGCCAGCCCCGGGAAAGGAATGGAGTTGGGGGCCCCTGTGTGGCCCCCAATTGATAGAGCAGCCTATGGGGGACTGGGGACAACATGGGGGGAACATACGCTCTGTGCCCAGCCAGAGAGGCCCTTGCGGAGAGCCACTCTTCACCCTCCACTGCTTCCTGCAACACGCCTTGTACCCCCCAACCCACCCCCCGCAACCTACCCCTCCACACAGCACACACAGTTCCTGTCCTGACTTCAGCCTCATGAAGAACCACTCCAAGAATTTGGCACCAAACACCCCCCAAATATTTATTGGATGCCAACTGTATACCAGGGCCTGTGCCTAGGACGAGGCACTCAGCTGAGAACAAGAAGACTGGGCTCCTACTCTTGAGGATCTCATAGCCTTGTGACATCCAGATGTGCTTTTAAGGTGATAAGTGTAATAAAGGAGGGGTGGGGGGCTCAAAGTGTGAACAGAGGCACCAGGGAAGGCTTCCTGGAGGTAGCAGCCTTAACCCAGTGCAGCCATGGATCCAGTGCTTCCGCCTTGCACTCTCCCATGAGAGTTGGCAGGGACCTCACCCCTTGGTGGGCCAGCAGAGCCTGGTGTCCACTGAGAGCACTGTCCTGGGGAGCCAGCCTCCAGGAAAGGAGCAAGGGCGGAAGGAAGAAAGGGAGGCGCTCCTCTGCTGCCAGGTGCCTCTGATGGTTTAGGTTGTCAGGAATGTTATCCTTATCTCTTGGATCTCCTGGGAATCTGTGAACATGGCATTGGGCCCTGACACCTTGATGAGCCATTGGGACTGGTGAGGAGTATCTGCCCCTCCCAGGCCTCCCGCCCCCTCCTTCCCAGGCAGAAACCTGCCAGGCCTCCCCCACCGATTTCATGGGAGGGGATGGGGCAGTGGGGAGAGGAAGAGGGAGGCCACGCCTGGTGCAGGCCAAGAGGGGACAGAAACCCCAACCTTGCTCAGCCAGAAGGCCTCTGTCCAGGCACCCACAGGCCTCAGGCAGACATGAGCAGGGCCTGGGCAGAGGGGATATCCCATCTAGTGCTTTCCTAGGCTGATGGGTAGGGGTTGGCCTTTCCCTTCTTTCCTATTTAAATCAAACTAAACCACTAGGACCTTTGAAAGATTTTCCTTGTCTCTGCCATCTCTCAACCGCCCCCCTTCTTCCCTCCTCCATACCCCGCTCCATGGATAGAGCATTTGACGTAAGCAGAGACATAGGAAAGATACCAATTCACTATCAAAGCATCCTAGATCCATCCCAGAACAATTAAAAAGCCAGATGGAATCTCTGGGAAATCGGCATTAATAACTCGAACAATCTGTGCAAGCCGGCAGGGACCCAGGAGTCTCGGGCGGGGACGGGGGCGAGGGAGGAGAAGGGGGAGAGGGGAGCAGGCAGAGGTGCTGGAGCATGAGCTCGCTGCCTTGTGGTCAGCCTGCGGGGAGGAGGCCATCGTGGGGTCTGCCTAGGTCTGTCCTCCACTGGGCTGTTCCCTGCAGCCCCTGGAAGTCCCGCTGTGCATCCTGGATCCTGGTCGCTGCAGACAGAGCCAAATAAATGTGGAACCCATTACTCAGGCAGTCGCAGCCTTGGCCAGCCCCATTCTGGCACCCAAGAGCTTTGCTTTCCTTGACTTTGTTTTTATTTATGATTTTTTTTTTTAGCCTTCTAGCCCCACCCACTGGGAACAGGCCTCCCTGGGTCTTAGCTTCTACAATGCCCATTCTCTTCATTAGCTGTGCCCAAGCCAAACCTGAGAATAACAGAAGGTGGTATGGGGGACACAGTGGGGCCTGCACCCTGAGGCTCCCGTTAGATTTCAGAGTGATGGGCACTTGTGGCAAGACCAGCCGAGCTCTCTGAAGCCGCTTTGATTGCCAGAGGAGCAGGGCCCCGGCGTCCACACTGCCTGGCTGCCTTGAGGGGCCCAGAAGGGACTCAGCCAAGACCACAGGAAAGACTCTTTTGCCTTCCGTTTCCCACCCTGCGTAGAACCCCACCTCCCCCCTTGCTCTGGGCCAAGTGGCTGCAGCCTACTCCAGCAGGGCCTGAAAAGCAGCCCTGGGCCTTGTTCTAGGTAGAGCTGAGATGCCAGATGCCTCCATAGCCCCATTTTTCAGACCGCAATCTGGAAGCCTGCCTGAGATGGACTTAAAGATGTAGTTTTCTTATATCTAACAAGCTGGGACAGGAATTGGACCGCTTTAAAAACAAGCTTTGTGATTCTTACATACCCAAAGAGTCATTGTCTGACCTTCAATCCTCCCGGTCTCCTTGTCTCCACTCTTCACCCTTACCTTCGGTCTCCCTGGAAACTGTTCTCCCCACGGTCACCAGGAGCTCCTGGAGCCAAGTCACATGAACTCCCCCCGGACCCTGCTTGTCTGCCTCCTGCTGAATTTGGCCCCAAAAGACATGCAGTGTCAGTCCCAAGGCAGGTCTTCAACACGTGTGTGAACGCATGGATCTCTCTGCACCGCATCTCTCTCGTCCTTTAAGAACCACCTCTCCTTCCCACTCAAGGCTTCATTCGATTGGCCAGAGTTGCACCACGCAGGGGCTTGAAGGACCAGGGTCATCACTGTGGAAGGAACACAAGAGCACCTGAAATAAGGCTCATTCTACATGAGTCATGGCTTCTGCAAATTTAATTTTTTAATGCAAGAATCTTAAGAAAGGTAACCAATCTGGTTCTAGATCATCCTCAACACCTCGGTGTGATTTGTTTACTACCAGAACCAAGATCTAGCCAGGCCCCAACAAGTTGGCTATACTCTGGGGGAGAGTGTACCGGAAGGAGGTGGGATTTCCAGGAGAGGGGAGGGGACCAGGAGAGGCAGCACAGTGCACCCAAAGCTGCTGGCTGGAGCCGCTCCCAGGCAGGGGGCACCTGCGATCACGTGTCTCTACGTGAAGATCTCTCAGGGATGTGCTCTCCAGGATGACTGACAAAGTCTTTATTGAGGGACTGTGGCCCAGGGGTGAGAACACCAGTGGCCAAATGTGGTGGCCTAGGACCAGGACATGTTACCCAGGGGCCCAAATAGGTCTTAAAAGGAACCATCATGCCTGTTCCAAGCCTTCCAGATCCAAAGATATTTCTGCTCCTTGGCAGGCGGAAGCCAATCTTTCCCCAGAAAGAATGCCTCTCCTTCCCAAGCAGCCACTGGCCTCACAGAGTCCCCATCTCCTCTTCAAACCTCCCGAGCACTCTCCCTGTTGCCCCCCAGGAATCCATGCTGCTCTGGCTGGTGACGCAGCTTTGGGCACTGGTCTCAGTGGGACGTGGGAGCACAGCCTCTGCCCATGAGTGAGGGTAAGGGGGTGTCAGGGATGGGGCACCTGCCCCAGAGAAAGCCGCTGTGACCTTCAACATCAGGTTGGACCCGTCTGAAGTGGCCTTGGTGATTTACAATTTGCAAACACATTTTATTTGATTCCTCAGTTTTGCTAGAGCAATTACAGTGACTAAGCATGACAATTACTCCCAACACCGTGTCTGCGCTATTAGGAAATGAGTGTGCTTCATTATTTTGCCTGGTACAGTAACATTTTAAAAATAGATTCATTCACTGTACTTGAAGGCAATTTGTTCTACATTTTCCCACTAATTTGATTTTAATCTGATATTTGAAATTCATGTGACCACATTCCCACTGATTTATAGGGAATAAGCCCCACCTGGCAGCAGTTTACTAGAAATTGGCATTAACCCAGGAGTCCACAGGTCGAAGGACTTAACCAGAACAATTTGAAGGCACTGGTACCTGGAATGCTTAAGACTGTATCTAATTCAGCAATGCAAGTGCCACTTGCCTATAGGCTAAAGGCCAACGCTGCTCTCCTGCAGAGCCTGGCTCATAGTGGGCAGCAATCACTGTCAAGCAGACGCATCAAGCCCAGATGCCCTAGTGTGGTACATGCTTGAGATGTGCACTGAGCTGGATTCTGGAAGGGCACAATTTGCTCACAGGTGATAAACAGAAGTTTCCTCTTTCTCCCATAATCAGGATGGCCCACCTCCCACACTGGTACCAGCTGACTCCTGGCTGTGCCTCTTACTAATTCTGTGGCCCTCACCAAGTCTCTTCAGGTCTCTAAGCTTCCATTTCCTTTTATGCAAAGTGTATGCAAAACTAGTACATGTCATCAAGTTGTTGTGAAAGGTAAACTGGCAAAGCTTGTGAGACACTTGGCTCTAGCTAATGAGATTGTCATTGCTGTGGGTTGGGGCAAGAGCCAGAATGGGAGGGGATGGCCACCTAGGTCCCTGTGAACGTCCCTGGAAAGAGCCAGTTGTCTGAATAATTTAAGGCAGAATCCAATCCCCAGAATAATCAAGTTACTAAAGTCATTTTAATGTTGCTCAGAATTTTTTTCCCCAGGATGTCTTTTATATGCTTAAAAGGCACTTAACGAGCTCCTCCTGGATGCAGAGTCCTCTTGCCACTCACCTAGAAGGCCGAGTCTGGGTCAAACCCTCCTTCACTGCTCTCAGCAGAACTAGAAGGGTGCCCGTGTACTTGTTGCAGGAAAAGATTCTTGACACAAGAGCAGAATCCTAGGTGACGGTTCCTATTCATGAGAACAGGTATTCTCCTGGGCATCAACCTCCCCAAATCCTGAGACACCTCCTTTTTGGACCCCAGGGGCCTCTCTAATAACTTCTCTGTTTGGGAAGTTGGGACCTCAGCATATAGGGTTGCCCTGCCCTCCCTTGCTTGTGGCAGGAGAGCAAAAGATCATGCTTTGTGTGTCCAGGGGACACCTCCTGCCCCTGGCCTATCAGTCCCCTACTAGGTCATCTCAGTACTTGGCCAAACAGCTGGTTCCCAGGTGCCGACCTAGCTCGAGCCCAGAAGGGAAGGAGGGAGACAGCCCTCTGCCCAGTGGGGAAACCCAACAGGACTCCCACCGGGGGAAGCTCCTGGGGTTCTGGAGGAGTAAGGAGGGGTCACAGAGACAGGTGGCCAAGTTCCTCCAGAGCTGGGATCACCAACAGGAAACCGCTCCAGAAACCTGCCCTGCCTTTCCCTTTGCTGCCAGGAATGCCACCTTGAGAGTTACTCGAGTTAATGAGCAAACCCCTTAGGAAAGGAAGGAAGGCAGCTCTTGGACACCCCCACCCCACGGCTCAAGCACAGGAAACAATTGGATGCCACTTGTCAGGGGAAGGAGGGTCCAAGAGACCTTAAATGTCTGGCCCCTCCCTAGCCAAGCCAGCTGGGCTGGTGCAGGGCGGCAGAAAGGAGAAAGAATAGGCCTGGGCTGTGGGCGATCCCGAGGGGAGAGTGGCACTGGGTGGGTGCAGGCACAGATGCAGGAGTATACTGTGAGTGTAGAAACTTGGGGCTGAAGGAGCTTTCTGGCCCAAGAGGGGCAAAGGGTCCTCTAGAGCCATTCTCAAGTTCACCAAGGCCTGATTGACCTCTACTTGAGAAGCAATCTTGCTGGAGAAAGGTGGAGGCCTGTGAGTCATGGGCTGGGCCCCTGAGCCAGGAGAAGTGGGGACAATGGCTCTCAGCCCGAAATGTGTCAGAGGCGAGATGAGCATCTTGAGTGATGTGCACTTTGTATAATTATGTGGGACGGCGCTGCCAGGGGTGTGTGTGAGCCACATTAGAAAGAAGAGCATACCGCCCGGTCCTCTACTCACTGTGTGGCACCCAGGCTCACCAGAGCCCAGCTGCTCACCATGGATTTGGTCTGCCAGGACCATGATAAGACCAAGGTGGTGGCAGGATCAGCGCTTGGAATCCTATATGCTGTGTCCATTGGGAGAGCTGAACCTTCTCCACTCCCAAATCCACACAGGAGGGTGAAATGCTCATGTTTTCCTAAGATTTTCATCATTGACTTGACTCCATGACACCCTCCCCCTCTCTCACTTCTACCCAACATTCCTCAACTTAATTTACTTTCGTTTTTAATTTTAAAAATTAAATCAACTGCATGCTGTTTGGAACATCTTTGAGAATTTCAGAAATTGTAATGGCATGTCAGAGATTTACAGAGCCAGGTTTGGGAGCCCACATGTCCCCGTCTCCCAAGTCTGTACTCATCATGGGCTGGGAGGTCAAGTGCAGTTGGCCATCCCTTTCTGCTTTTCCCGTGAGACAAGAAACTGGGACTGGTACCCACATAGCACAGTGGTTTGGCGGGCCTGCTGCTGGGGCTGGGAAAAACTGGCTCATGCTGGAGGGACAGGGTGGACCAGGGCCTCCATGAGGCTCTACCATGGAGCTGCTCACAGCACCCAGGCCTGATGCTGGTTACATAGGGCTGAGTCTGCATTTCCACCCACCGGGGAGTGTAAGACCATGTATGTCCTCACCTCACCACACACCTGCTGTGTGATCAGGCACAGGTTTGGCAGTCTCTCTGTTTGAGCATGTCTGAAAGGTGTGCCAGGATTCCCAGAGGCAAGATGATGAATGGGTGTCCCTTCAGAACAGAACAACCACAGGAACCTGATCCCAGGACGAGTCACACTGAGGAAGACCAGGACCAGTCAGTCACCTGGCAGCAGGAGGGGAGTCTGAGTCAAAAACAAAATATCTGCCTGCCAGCCAGGTTACCCACCCATCCAAGAGAGTTCGGGGTTGAGAGCTAGGGGGCTATAGAACCAAGAGTTGGATGATTCCCCTCCTTTCTCTGGAGTCCAACATCTAAATCCTTACCATCTGGTTGTAGGTGATGTTGGTGAGCTAGACAACGAGAGACATCAGAACTCCTTGGCCCATATTGAGGCCTGGGGTTGAAGGTGGTGTTGGTATCATCAAGCCTTCTTCAGCTATGGCAAAGGGACACTCCAACATCACCTTCTCTTTCAGACCTCCCACCCAGCCATAACCAGACCATATTAGCCAGCTAATCATAAGTCTCCACCACATACCTCTGACAGCCCAGACCAGAGTCCAGGATTGGGAAAACCAGGTTCAGAGGAGAGAAGGGGCACAGCATATGGGTGTCCCATTAGTATTACATCAGGGCAGAACAGAGGACTTTCTCACTTCACCTGCCCGTGCTACTGCATCCCAGTTAACTGGCAGGACCCTGGAGAATGGCATTCTGCTACCTCCCAGTGACAGGTTAGTAAGGCCTGTGGGAGGGAAAAGGGAACAGGAAGATGCAGCCATAGTCATCTCAAGGCTTCCCAATGGTGCTTTAGAAGGCAGGGGGGGACTGCAGAGGCATGAAACAGACAAAAGTTGATTTTCCATCTTTTTCTTGTGTCCTTTGTTTGCTACATTAAACTTGGTATTTTACAACATAATGGCCACTGGCCAAGGGCAGACTGAGTCCAGAGTCTCCCATGAGTATTTTTTGAGCTCCGAGTTGTCTGAAACATGGAGTTATATCAGCAAAGGAAAACTAACCATTAAATGGTTCAGTGCATGCCTTCATTTGTTGATTGGTCCCAGAAAATTCTTACATATTAATCTTTGAAACATTGCCTCTGCTCCATTTCTTCTTTCCTCTCCTTCAGGGACAATATGAACATATGTGAGACCTTCTCTTCCTCTTTATCGCATATCATCTCTTCTATGTTTTCTTTTTGTCTCTATGTTCCACATTGTGACAATTTCTTCTGACTTCTGATTTCCTAATTTTCTTCTCAGCTATGTTTATTCTGCAGTTAAATTTGTTCATAGAGTTCTCAATTTCCGTTATTATAGTTTTTATTTCTAGAGGTTGAACTTGATTCTTTTTTCAGGTCTACAATGTCACATTTTGTAGATTCCTATTCCTCACAGTTATCTTTAAGCAAGTCTTATTTCTTTAAACATCTGTGCACAATTCTTTTATGGTCAACAGTTTTAATTCTTAAGGATCTATTTCTGTTTCCTGTTGATTCTCCTAGTTCCCACTTCTTTTGTGTCTGATCATCTTTGACTATGTACTGATCATTCTTTTAGAAAAATTATTTGAAATAAAAATTTTAGACTTAGGACAAAAGTACCTTTCACTAGGGAGCATTTTTATTTGCTCCGCCAAACATAGAGGAATACTGCTAATCCAGGATCACCTTAATCAACCTTAAGTCTTGAGGTTCCATAGCCCATCCAGCAGATGAAAACTTAGATTGCAAGATCATGTGAGAGCTGGTCTACTTCTGGTTCACACTTATCTGAGGGTTTAGTTTTTTGAAGTTTTACACCAATATGGGGTGATGTCTTATGGCCTTACCTATGTGAGCCCTGGGATATGACTTCTATCTCATTCCATGAGAGTATCAAAAAAAAATTAAAATGTGGGGGAATTAGAAATGCCTCAGTGAAAAGATGGCTTCTGTTCTTGCTTACGCGACTGGATTTTTCTCCCCTCAATTTTGGCCTGCCAATTTCCTTTTATACTGCCAACTCATTGGTGCTTTTAATAGGTAGATAGATATAGATAGATAGATAGATAGATAGATAGATAGATAGATAGATACACACACTAGGGGCCTGATGCATAAAGATTCATGCACTTGGGGGTCCCTCAGTCCAGCCTGTGCCCTCTCGCAATCTGGGACCCCTTGGGGGATGGAAGCTGGCTTAAGTCAGCAGTCAGACATCTCTCTCACAGTCTGGAAGCCCTCTCTCCTTACCACCCACCTGCTCACTGCTCCTTACCGCTCAGCTCACCACTGCTCAGAGGCGGGAGAGGCCTGGCTTGTGGCTGAGCAGTGCTCTTCCTCTGGGAGCACATTGATCACCAGGGGGGTGAGCTGGTGGTCAGTGCATATCATAGCTACCGGTCATTCTGCCATTTGATTTGCATACTAGGCTTTTATTATATATGATATTTTTAAATTTTTTAAATGTATTCAACATTTTTAGTTGTTTCAGTGCAAGGATGGGCCTACCTTTTTACTGAAAGCTGAAAGTTATCCCTTCAGTCACTCAGCAAGTATTTGCGGAGCACCTACTATGTGCCAGGCACTGTGCTGGGGCCGAGCAGCAAACCAGACAGACAGAACTGGCTCTTGTGGTGATCGCCATATCTCTAGGGAGACAGACAATAAACAGAGTTACTCAACTGATCAATTACACCTGTGATACAGATTATGAAGTAAGGAAATTCAGGGTGCTGAGAAGGAGCTTCACCCACTTTGTGAGCTTAGGGGAATTGTTCTCAAGGGTGTGGTTTTTAAAGCTGATATCTGAAGAATTGGTGGGATTTATAAGTAGTTGGAGGTTAAATCAAGAGAATCCAGGCAGCATATACAAAACTCAGCAGTGGGAAGGCACATGACATTCTAAGTACTGAGAAGTGTCCAGTGTGGCCACAGTGAGGAGCAGGGCAGAGGCTGGAGGACAAGAGGTGTGGCTGGAGGTCAGCTAGGTCACATTGCCACACTCACACAAGTAGGGTTCACACTTTGGTCAATGTGCTAAGATCAACAGGAGCCATAGAGTGCACTGAAGAGTGGAGGATGCATCATGGTGGGCAACACCTTGGAGCACAGAAGTGACAGATTCAAGAGAGATTTAGGGGATAAGAGAAGGGTTTCCACCAAGCTTGGCCATAGAATTGTCCCAGAATGCCTTTCCTGATCACATTGGTTGTTCTTTGTTTACATTCAGATCCAGTCCACTCCTGCTCCCTGCCCTGGGAGCTGAGCCCGTGTGAGCCATACTGATGGGCTCCCATGCCTCTGGCTTCCTGGTGTGTTTGATAATGGCAGGCGCCCGCAGGAGATCAGAGGGATGAAGAAGACAGAGGCTGGGTGATTCTTCTCTGCTCTCTGTTTGCTTCAGGGTCCCTAAGACTGCATGTCCCCAAGACTACAGCCGCTGTCAGGTGGTCTGTCCTATGCCCTTCGGTCTGGTTCTTACTGGGCTCTGGCAGCACGAATACCTCGCCTCGGCCCTGAAGCCCTACCTACAGTGGTGACGATTACAGCTGTCAGAGCCTCACCATCCTTTCTTGATTCCTTCAACCCTGATCACACCTCATAAACAGTCCCTTTGTTAACATCCCTTTACTGGAACCATTAGGGCTGAGTTTGGTTTTCTGCCAAGACCCTGAGTGATCACTAATGCTCAGGTTTTTTACTTTAAAGAATCTGGAGAAGCAAATCTGTCTGGGAATCCTGGAGGGGGGCCAGCCCTCCATGGCAGCCAAAGGGGTGGGTCAGAGCCCACATGAAGGCCTGCTGCCGGCTGCGTTCTGTAAACAAACACCCGCGTGCAAGCTCGGCGCACAGAGCCAGATGACAACCACGGCTGTGACAATTTCATAGAACCCCCGTATCAGAGAGGACAGGGGGAATTAGGAAAAGGGTAAACATATCATGTGTGCTCTGTCTGGCTGCACAATCTGTGCCTGTGTGCTCTGGGGGTGCCACCCTGGGGAGCTGCTTTTTCAACCCACATTCAGGTTCCAGAGACTTTCTAAAAGAGGTCTCCCCGTGACTAAGGTCAAAATGCACCTGATTTCTGGGATAGACTTGGGGGGCAGAGTGTTTTTCGTCGGGAAGAATCCTGACTTGCCTGCCGCCCACCCTGTTTCCTCCCTCTCCTCTGCCTTTTGCTTCCGGAGCTGAAGTTTGCCTCCCTTCACTTTGATTTTGGAGATGAGAGCTGGGAACACAAGCATGTACTGAGAGGTGACGAATGCTTAAGAATTGTGTTCCCAAATAGTTGGGCTCCCCCCCTCCCCGACCCCATGCTGGGGCTCAGGCACAGAGCCAGTGTAAGGGGTGAGGAAAAGGAAACTGGAACTGATGGCAGAGGTCGCCTGGGTGGAGGGGCAGGGGGTCAGTGGAAACCAAAGTGGCAAGGGAGATCCAGGCACCCACATGATGTCTCCAGGTAAACACACAGGCAGAGCGAAGTTCCAGGGAGAGGCCAATGTGACTAGATGAGGGGGAGACTCAGAAAGAGGCCAGAGGGGCCAGAGGCCAGCTCTCCGGAGGCCCTGGGGTTGGGAGCCATGCATCCTGGCTTGCTGGGGACAGTCCAGGTTTACCCCCACTGTTCCAAAGTAATTGTTCGTTGCATCCTTGCTTGTTCAATGAATGACACAGTCACTCTGCCTCTAAGGCAGAGGAAGAAATGTCAATTTTGCATATTTTAACTGCGTTGAGATGCCATCAGAGGATTTTTTTTATTATTATTGATTTTAGAAAAAGGAAGGGAGCAGGAGAGATAGAAAAATCAACGATGAAAGAGAATCATTGATTGGCTGCTTCCCGAGGATGGAGTTTGAAACCTGGCATGTGCATGTGCCCTACAGGGAATAGAACTGTGACCTCCTGGCTCATGGGTCGACACTCAGCCACTGAGCCATACTGGCTGGGTGATCATCAGAGGATTTTGAGCAGGGGAGTCACACACCAAGTCTTTTCCCTTCATTCACCAAATGTTTACTGAGTGCCAAGCGCTCCCCTGTCTCTGGGACACAGCAATAAACTAACCCCCATGAAGCCTACATTCTAGTGGTAGAAATGCCAACAAACATCTAACAAAATTTATGATTTCTCCACCACTTTCAGTGCCCTCAGCAAGTAGAAGTGCCCATTGGACATAAAGAAAGATGAAAGTAAAGAACATCCTGCTGGTTTTCTTCATAAATTTAATCATTTGAACATCATAAGCAATTTCCCATGAAGACGGCTCCCAAATTCGCCCGGGAGGGATGCCTCTGTGGAGAGTCTCCTGCAGTGCGGGTCACCCTGACTCTCCTCTTGCCCACAGGCCTGGGTTTCTATGGCTGGTGATCCTAACTGCCTGCATGCTGGTTGCTCTGACTGAGCCCTCCCTCTAGACTGGTCCTTAGCTCTAGGTAACTGGCTTATGAATTCTTGCAGAATCCTATTTTGAAAAGCCTAAACTAAAAACAGCATATAACACTGGCTCAGCTCACCAAAATACTGGCCCTGTGTTGGTGACTTCACATAGAGCCAAGTGCAATAGGGAAGACAAAGCACAGTGGGATGTGTCTTCAGGCATGGCTGGATCCAGCAGCCAGACTATGGTGTCAAGAGTCCTCTCTTGGAGAGAAATCAAGATGGCCACATAGGTGAACACCTAAACTGCTGCCTCGCAGAGCAGTTTCAAAACTACATACAACTAAAAAACAGAATGGACGTCATCCAGAACCAAAGGAAAGCTGGCTTAGAAGGAAAGAGAGACTTACCTCCCAACTGCACTGAAATCCACTTCCAACTGCACTGAACCCCAGTTTTGGGCAAGACTCTGGGGACCCAGACTCATATGGGTCCCTGGAGCGCACAGAAACTCAGGGGAGCAGGAAAGGCAGAGGTCTGGAGGCACGTGAGCACGAGTATGCAGGGAGGGCTGCAGCAATTACCAAGGGACACTGAGACCCAGAGACCACATAGGGCAGGGCTGACAGGAAGCCAAGGCTGTCTGCTCAGCCCTGAGACTCTGCCCCATCCAAGATGAACACAGGCTTTTGCAATTTTGCAAGTCTTGTATCATAAGGCTGACTCCAGCACTGAAGTTCTGGCATAGACACAGCTGATCTTCACAACCAATTAGCTTGGAGGTCAATTCCCCCCAGTGATATCAACAACAATCAAGACTTAACTACAACAAGATTGTACACATAGTCCACAAAGGGGTGCACCAAGAGAGTCCCCCTCATGTAACTGGAAAGGCAGAGCTACTGGGACATATAGGATCCCTAGCACACAAAGCTACTCTACCAACTCAGGGAAGCAGTGAAAATGCAGAGGCAAAGAAACAGATCACAAACAAAAGAAATGGAGGAAAACAAACAACTGGATATAGAGTTCAAAACCATGGTTATAAGGTTTATCAAGAATTTCCTAGAAAAGACAGATAAATTTAGCAAGACCCAAGAGTGAGATGAAAAAGGACCAACTGGAGATGAAAAGGGATCAACTAAAAATTAAACATACACTGACTGAAATAAAAAATATTATACAGAGACCTAACAGCAGACTAGAAAAATGCAAGAATCAAGTTAAAGATTTGAAATACAAAGAAGCAGAAAACACTCCACTGGAAAAGCAAAATGAAAAAAGAATCCAAAAATGTGAAGATAGTGTAAGGAGCCTCTGGGACAACTTCAAGCATACCAACATCAGAATTATGGGGGTGCCAGAAGCAGAGAGAGAGCAAGATACTGAAAACCTATTTGAAGAAATAATGACTGAAAACTTCCCCCACCTGGTGAAAGAAATAGACTTACAAGTCTAAGAAGTACACAGAACCCCAAACAAAAGGAATCCAAAGAGGACCACACCAAGACACATCATAATTAAAATGCCAAGAGCAAAAGACCAAGAAAGAATATTAAAAGCAGTTAATTACCTACAAGGGAGCACCCATAGGATTATCAGCTGATTTTTCAACAGAAACTATGCAGGCAAGATGGGAGTGGCACGAAATATTCAAAGTGATGAATAGCAAGAACCTACAATCAAGATTACTCTACCCAGCAAAGCTATCATTCAGAATTGAAGGACAGATAAAGAGCTTAGAGATAAGAAAAAGCTAAAGGAGTTCATCAACACCAAACCAGTTATTATATTAAATGCTCTTTAAGAAGAGAAAGGAGAAGAAAAAGGTAAAGATAAAAATTATGAACAACAAATACATATCTATCAAGCGAATCTAAAAAATCAAGTGAATTGAAAATCTGATGAACAGAATAAACTGGTGAATATAATAGAATAGGGGGCATAGAAAGGGAGTGGACTGACAATTCTCAGAGGGAAAGGGGTGAGGGGGGTTCAGGGAGAGACTGGACAAAAATCATACACCTATGGATGTGGACAATGTGGGGGTTAGGGGAAGGTAAGGGCAGAGGGAAGGGTGGGAACTGGGTGGAGGGGAGCTATGAGGGGAAAAAAGAGGAACAATTGTAATAATCTGAACAATAAAGATTTATTAAATAAATTAAAAAAAGAGAATCCTCTCTCACTTCATCTCAGCTTTTGCCATGCTTTGTTCTGGCTGCAGTTTCCTGTTAGGGGTCCCAGTAACCCAAGGCCTCTAAACAGATACCCAGGTACCCAGAATAAGAGCTTCAGCTTTTGAAGAGTTTCATTAAAAATCCTGGAGTTGGATTCTGCTGGACCATAGACTCATCACTGAGCCAGCCACTGTGTCCAGGAGGATAGAGGGCACTAACTGACCATGTCCCTATCCTCCCACCCCCCACCCCAAAGCACAAACACTTTGGGGGCTGGGGAGGGAGTCGGCCACATTCACACTGCATGGAATGAGAGTGGAGGAGGGGAGGTATTTCAAGGAGCATCCAGGTGTTGTGCCTGGAATGAGAGAAAATGATGCTGAGGCAGGCCAAACAACCGGTAACCCTGTCCCTGCCCTTTGTCCCAGGAAGAACTGGAGCTCACAGGGAGGGAGGAGGACTCAGGGTAAATCCTTTGTCATCGCCTCCAAGGACAAAAGAGTCCATGACCACATGGAATCAGCGAATGTAATTCTGGCCCCACATTCATGCCTGACTTCTGTCCCACCTCAGGCTCCCAGCAGTCTCTCCCCACAGGCACAAGCCTCTACGTGGGGTCTGTGACTCTAGCCCATGAAGATGGGGTGGCAGAGGAGATACACAGCAAAGGATAGACTTCAGAGAAGCTCTGGGCAGAGCTCCTGCATGGAGGGAGATTAAGGGTTTGTGGCCTCTCGTCTCCTGAGGATCCCTGGAGCTCCTGGACTCCAGCCCTTCAGAGGCCTCCAGCCACTGGAGTGGGATTGTGCTTCCTGTTCCCTGGGACCAGAGCTGGGAGAAGCTGCTGGGGGTGGGGGTGGGGGGAGTGGAGAAAGGGGGGTACTGGCTACAGGAGGTGAGGAGTGTACCCCTGCCATCTGGCCTTGGGAGAGCCGCCAAAGGAAAGGTTGGCCCTTGTGCCCCTCACTCAACTACACTCAAGGACACTGGTTGACGATGAGGAAAGCAACCTCGTTATTGAACACGCAGACACTTTTTAAGCTGCTTTAGGGGCGGGAGGGGGGACTCCCCACCAGCCTGTCCATTAGATTAGGGCTAGGAAGCTCCCTGAGGCCATTGGATTTTACCTAGATTTGCAAACTGTAAATGGTGCAGCTGGGACCCACCAGGAGGCTACCCCTTCAGAGCCTCACTCTTGCCTAACAGAATGGGAGGTGGGGTCAAGAAGGAAGAGGGGCGTGGCCTGGGAGGTGAGAAGCGAGGCCTAAGGAAGCAGCAGTGGCTCTTCTCTCCCCTGGGGATGTGGGCAATGCCATGGCCCGGGCTGGCGAGCAGGGATCCCGCCAGGGACCAGGAGGAGGCTTCCTCTCCGTGTCTTCATGCCACAAGATGTAAAATAATCCCCTCGGCTCAGAAAAACACATTTTATGGCTGTCTGACTCATTTCCCACAAAGCTAGGTTCACCCACTCTCCACCCCCCAACGTGTAGAGCTTTTGTTTTGAAAAATAAAAAATATGTTGAAAATTTCAAGATGACTTTTAGACATAAATAGTTCCCTCCCTCACCCTCGTCCCAGGCCCCCCTCACCTAATTTCCCAAACACTGGCTGCCAGAGCCTTGGGAAGACCCAGTCCAAGTGGGTGTGGGATGACTCTGAGGGACAGAGCCCCCAGGGCTGGGCCAGGGGGCTCCTGCTGGCCATTGAGAGGGGCCAACGGCCCTCCAGGGAGGTGGGCCTCCCTGGCATCTGCCACAGTGCCTCTGATCCTTCTGATGTGGGGTCCCACTTGGGCCCCGACAGCACCACCACTCGCTCTTGGCCTCACAGTCTCTCCAGGCCCAGGTTCTTGTCACAGCTTTTGGGACGTAGGTAATGTTCTGCTGATTGCTCTGCACCCTGACACTCTGCCAAGAGGAGCTCTGTGGGGTGACCTCAGACACCTAGAGGTGATGTGACTCTAGCCCTTGAACCCCAAAATTGAAGCATAAGGATCTGATATGCGCTCTTACCCCCCCCCCCCCACGTGCAGCAGAGTTTTCGATTTCCCCACAAACACCTGGGGGCTTGGCCTCCTGTCTCTCTCTTACTCCGCCATTCCTTTAACTTCCCAACAATCCTGGCCCATGAGCATAGCATCCCCATTTCTCAAGCAGGACAAGAAGCACCAGCAGAGCACGACCACTGAGGAAGCCGAGTGCAGAGCGCTGGGCAGCCTCATAGCTCCTGCTGGTTCCGATTGCCGGGAAGAGTACCCGGGTCGGAAGCCCAGGGTTCTGGGGAGGGGCCCATCCAGGAGATCCCTGGTTTCTGACACATGGCACAGGCACACCTGGAGTCTCCACAGCCCACAGAGCCAGCCCCTCCCTGCCAGGCACTGCTGCAGCCTGGTGCATGCAAGGCTCTCCACAGGGCACTTGCGTGACCCACTGTGTCCCTCCATCTTCCAGAGAACGGCCGCTGGGAGCTTTCTAAGGATCTCCAAGGGAGGAGTGGCAGCCTGCAGCCAGATAAGAGCACCCCCAGAAACAGCTTCCTTCTCACTGGGAGCCCAGGCTGATCGGGAGCCTGCTGTTCTTTGGCCAGGTGGCTCATGACAGGCTTGGGCTCCTCAATGGAGTCCCCATTGCCAGCTGCAGTGAGTCCCATGGGGCCCAAGACAGCGGGCCAGTGGGTGCCCAGAGCACAGCAGCTCTGAAACTGCCCAGGCCATGGGTTTGTCCACTTCACTGTAACCCACAGTAGAGAAGTGGACACCTCTCTACCATGTGCCCTGGTGCCTGGTTCCCCAGGCCTCTGGACTCCCGCCTGGGAGCAGGAAGCAGCTTCTGGAAGCTGGGGGTAAGGGTGCTTTACAGCCAGAGCTCTGCTGGGAGGACCCTGGGGTTTGTGGGAGGTGGCAAGATAGGAGTGTAGATTGGGGTCCCCAGACTTCCTGGGCCCTGAGCGTCAGGGGAAGTGCCTGAGGTGACCTGACTTCCTTAACCACAAGAAAATGACTCAGCTGAATTGAGGGAGATTTCCGTTCCAGCAGATTACTTTTTCCACTATGGTAAGAGCTTTTTACTCACCAGCTCCAGAGGAGCTGGGTACCCCACGGAGGCTTTGGAGACTTTCGATTTGAATAGTCAATGCTGATTCTTAATCATTATTTTGAAAAGGCAGCTCTTGGCTTTCCAGCAGGTGGCTGAGTCCTGGGGAGCGAAGCCAGGTGTGTGACTGTGTGTGTTTATGCACACGCACCAGTGCACGTTTGTACCTGGAGGACACTGGGGCCCGGGAAAGGGGGGATGTAGTTGGGACATTTCCCTTTGCCCAGTGGCAGGTCTTGCCCAGGTCTGCAGAAATGACCTGGATTGTCCAGCCCCAGCTGAGCCTGATGGCGTGAACGGGGAGAACAGCTACAGTGATTGAGCGCTGAATGTGTGTCAGGCAGCAGGCTGGGCTCTTACATGACCTCACCACCCGAGAGGTGGGTTCCCTCCAGATATCACTGAGACTCCAAGAGGGAAAAAGCACCCATCAGACACTCGGCTAGATGCAAACCTGGGCAGCTAGACGGCACTGTAGACGCTGAGCACTGAACCCCCTATCTTTCTCCAGCTCCCGCATCTCCTGACACTGCCCAGGCTTGTCTCCCAGAGCAACTGGCAGCCCTGGACCCAGGGAGGGCTAACAGCTTCTTTCTGGGGACCTTGTTCAAATGCCATCAGTGATCAGAAATTGGGACCTTGCCGTGGATGCTGGTAAATAATGTCGGGGAATATCCAATGCAGCCCTGCCTGCCACTGTCTAGCCCAGGCAGGCTGGATGACAGATGGCATCTTCCAAAAGTGCCCAGACCTGTCACTGCAACCTGCAGCCTAGTGAGTGTGATGGGACAAGTCCTAGTCTGGGTGTTTGGTGAGGACGAAGACCACTGCTTTGAGCTCCTCCCACTTCTAGTCCAGCCCAGGCAGGCTTCCTGGAGGCGGCACCAGCAGGCTCTGGCCTGGATGACAGCAGTGAGTATAAAAAAAAAGCCCCAGGACAGTGACTGCCCAGACTGGAAGGCTCTCCTCCCTGCGCCCCGGTGGAGGGCCCTGTGTCTGCTCTCAGCCTGGCAAGGACCACAGTTGTGAAAGGTCCTTGTTTTCTACTCCCCTTTCAGGGCAGGCTCTTCTCTGAGGCCCCTCGGAGGGGGGATGACAGGGTGCAGGATCTTTCCCACTTCCTTGTCCATTTTTCCTCAGTTCTGGTCGGAGCACCTCCATGGGGCCCTCCAGAGTGGACTTCTGCTCCAAACTGGAGTCAGGGTCCCAACTGGAGGTGAAGAGGAGGCGGAGCCGCCAGTGGAGGAGCTTTGCCCAGGTCTCCAGGGGTTTCAAGGGACGAGGTTGGCCTGGCCAGTATGGCTCTGGAGCCAGGGAGAGGGCCCTGCCGAGGGCCAGGACACGTGTCCTGGCTGTGGCCTCCCCACAGCCCAGCGTGTTGGCTGACAGGGAGGAGCAGGGGCTGCAGAGACGGGGGGAGGAGACAAGGTCAGCGGCCCCTCTAGGGTGCTGGCAGTTCCAGGGCAAAGGGCAAGATGGCTTTGGCCAGAGAGAGGAAGCAGGGCAGGGAGCAGTGTAAAGATGAGAACTGTGCCGAGCGACAGAGCAAGCAAGGGCCCTGCGCCTGAGCTCTGGGCTCGGCCCCTTTCCTGGGGGCTCCTCCAGGAGACAGAAAAGGAGAGTGACAGAGAGAGGAGGGAGCCAGGAGTCAGAAACGGGGAAGGGGCTGAAATATTCCAAGGCCAAGGCAGGTAAAGGAAAAGGAACAGAAGAGACAGCATCAAAGTGAAGCTTGGGGGCGATCCCATCCAGCAGGCCCCACTGCTGGCAAATAGACTATCTCCGGCCTCATCCCAGGGGTCAGGCCTTGGTAGTGGGCTCCCCTATTTATTGCCCCTGCTCGCTGCCCACACAGAGGCCCCTGCCTTCTTCACCCCAGGGCTCACATAGCTGGCTGGTTGTGAATGTGTCCTCATGTACTATGTCTGCCATGTGTATGCATGTCTACACCTGTGTGTTGTGTCAACCATGGGTCCTGAGGCCCTCTGCCTCTAGGACTCTCGCCTGCCCAGAGTCACAGTGGCAGCCGGAGCACCAGGGTCAGGCCTCTTGCTGAGTCCAGCCCTGTGAGGCCCCTGAGGCCACCCTCCTTGGAGGTCCTGGGGAGATCTACAGGGGCTGAGTTTCTGCTTCTGCAGAAGCCCAGATGTCCCTTCACCGTGA
The DNA here is from genome assembly GCA_011751065.1 of Lasiurus cinereus. Taxonomy (NCBI): domain Eukaryota; kingdom Metazoa; phylum Chordata; class Mammalia; order Chiroptera; family Vespertilionidae; genus Lasiurus; species Lasiurus cinereus. Next base: position 29,789,914 of record JAAGEH010000452.1, on the reverse strand, counting down.
GACAGAGGAGGCAGCCTCACCCTGGTGGTCCTTAGGCTCCCAGGAAGCCCATAGTCCTCAGTGGAAGGGGCCCAACTGACCAGAGGCCTCTGACCCACTCCCGGTCAGAGCCAGCTGTAGGCCTCTGAGTGGACAAGGACTCAAAAGGCTCACAGAGTGGGCCCCAGAATGTTCAATGCGTGCAAAGCTCAGTGTGTGTGTGTGTATGTGTGTGTGTGTGTATGCGCGCACGTGTGCTTGCGCAAGTGCGTGCGCGCATGCGGATACACGCACTCTTGTGCATGCAAGCACAAACATCTGCCTCCGTCACCTGTCAGTGAGCTCCAGCCTGTCAGTGCCACCCATTTGCCCGTTAACCCCTCATCCAGAACCCTCAGTGGTTCCCAAGGGCTCAGGCACCGAGCCCTCTGACTGTCACTTCCTGGCTGGTCGAGCCTTCCCTGGGCCCCTCCCTGTAGCCAGGCTTCCTCACTGGCCCTGTTCTTCTTTCAGATGCAGGTGCGTAGCCGTGTGTATACCTGTGACTGCTGGGCACTTGTGGCACCTTCTCAGCATGGTCAGGTGTGAGACTGTAAGTCAAGGAAGAAACCCAGTTCAGGCTGGTTTGGGCAGAAAAGGAACTTATCAACTCGTGGGATGGAAGAGCCCGGGGCGGAGCCAGCTTCAGGCCCAGCTGGACCTCCGCCGTGGAAATCCACGTCCATCTCTGAGCTCTTTTTCCCTTTGGGCTCCACCACCTTCCCCAGGCTCGCAGCTTCTCGGCTTCCATTCCCCTGTTTGCCACCTTGGGGAAGAAAACAAATTTTCCCGGTATTCCCAGCTAAAGTCTCAGAGTTGACACCAGGCCCAGGGCACATGACCCACTCTGGAGCCCTGGGCTGGGGGAGCCCTGCCCACACTGTGGTCTGAGAAGGGAAAGGGCTGGCTCCCCACGGAGCATCAGGCCTGCCCTGGGGGAAGGAAGTGTGGACGCTGGGAGCCAGGGACACGGGAGCCCACCAGATGACTGTCCGTCAGTGAGGACAGGGGCAGGCTGGGATGGGTGCATTTCTCCTCCTTGGTCTCAGTCCAGGCTGGAATGGGGTCTAGAATCCTGGAGCTGGCAAGCCCAGGGACCTCTCTGCCTTTTCTTATTGTACAGATGGGGAAACTGAGGCCCAGAGCGTCACGCAACCTGTTAGGACAGAGCTAAAGCTAGAACAGGGGACTTTTGACAGCCGATCCAGACATCTTACAGGAGCACTTGGGGCAATCCAAGCTGCACGTGGCTTGCCCCCAACGGTCCTATCCATCGGTCAGGCCTGGGATTCAGGTCCCAAAGGGAAGAGGCCACAAGAATCACGTCGAGCCCCGGCGCCGACCACACAAGTTTAGCACTGAGGTGTGAGGCCATGCTGGGGACTCCCGGTCAACAAGCCCAGCAATGCTCAGAGGCCAGGCCTGAGACACTGTCACCAATCCCCAGTCCCAGAAGCCATGCCCACCTCAAAGGCCTGGGAGTGGGGAGCAGGGAGGGGTAAGAACAGATGTCGGGACAGGAGTAGGTGGTGGCTGATCCAGAGTAGGAGCCAGAGAGGCCCAGGCACCCAGACCCTGGGCCACTGCTCCAGCTCAGCAGCTGGGGAGCGGGAGCGGGAAGGGGACCTGTGCCACAGGCCAGGAGAGGTCAAGGGGTGGAGAGGCCATCATGGGCCCAGCGGGCCCCAGCGGGCTGAGGACGCTTGGCCAGAAAGGCCTGTTTACTCTGAGGCCCACGAGGTCAAGGCCCTGTCCCCAGGTTAATTATTAAGGGCCGCCTAGCTCGCGGCTGCCCTGTATGGTGTGGACTGGAGGACAGAGCCCCGCATCACCCCCCACTGGCACCCTGCACAGAGGGGCCCTGAAGTCCTCCCCTCCCCTCAACTCCCCTTCCCTCACTGGCTCTCTGCACTCCCAGGGACTCTGACATCCTCCTCCCAACTCAGGCGCCAGAGCCTGGGGGCACCAAAGTGGGCAAAAGTGGGTCCCCAGGCTCTTGTTCATCTCTCACAGCCTGGCTTTGGGGTATCACAGCCTGGCTTTGAGGCCAGAGGAGTCACTGTTCAGAAGAAAAGTCATAATGAGTGTAAGGGGCAAAGCCTGTATTTCTTGCTGGAGCCCGTTTGGCTCAGTGGATAGAGTGTCGGCCTGCGGACTGAAGAGTCCCAGGTTCGATTCCGGTCAAGGACATGTACCTTGGTTGCGGGCACATCTCCAGTGGGGGACGTGCAGGAGGCAGCTGATCAATGTCTCTCTCTCATCGATGTTTCTAACTTTCTATCCCTCTCCCTTCCTCTCTGTAAAAAATCAATAAAATACATTAAAAAATATTTTTTTTAAAAAGCCGGTATTTCTGGCAGGAAGGAGATCTGGTGGCAAGGTGCAGGGACAGGGGCAGGCACCTCGGGCCTGAGCTCGACGGATCTGGAGCGGAGTTCTCTGGACCCCGAGGAGGGCCATTGCTTATGCTGAACCTGCTCAGAAACAGCGGAGCTCCCCGTCATTGGCTGTGTCCCCACCGCCTCGCTGAACGAGCCAGGACAGGCAGCTCCGTGCCCTGGGCAGAGCCTCTCGCCGCTCCAGGTAGCGGGTGCTGACAGAGGAGCTGCAGCCGCATCAGCAGCCTTTGGGCTGCAAATCCTCACTTTGTCCGCAGATTAGGCCTCACCAGCCAGCGGGAGAGAGGAGCAGCCAGCGGTGGCAAGGCTGGCTGCCCACCCTCTGCACCTTCAGCCCAGCCTCCTGGGGCCCAGCCCCTCAGCCTCTTGGTCCTGGGGTGGCCTTACCCTCAGCGTAACCCAAGCAAGACACAGGCCTCCCAGCACTCGGGGGTGATAAGGGAGGCGGCCTGGTCACCCTGTGCCTCTCAGGAAGTAGCAGCAGCTCCAGGAGGGACCTCACTGAAGCCCAGTGCTGAGCCAGCAGGTCTGCACAGCCCAGACTCCGCATGTCTCAGGAGCCTACGGTGTGGCCAACACTCCTGGACCCCCCTGAGGGACATAGCTCTTCAGACAGGCCCCCTCACCACGGAGCTCTCCTGGGACTTGTCACCCACTGTTCAATTCAGCTCAGGCTTTAGGGGCCGGGCTGGTGCAGGGGTAAAGCTTCGGGTGGGTGACCACATATCCTGGCCTAGTCTGGTGGAGAACCTGGGGCAGCCAGTGCCAGGGGACGGTGAAAGCCCCCATCCCCTCATGCTGTGCCAGTCTCCCGTCCGTCCGTCCGTGCCTGCTAAGGGGCTCGGAGCCCTGACCTGTGTGGCCCTGGTGGGGAGCGCATGGGCAAGGTTGCAGGCATGTCTCCGTGTCCTCTCGGGGCACAGCCTTTCTGCAGCTGCCCCTGGAACTCCTGCCAGGCAGGCAGCTCCTGCCTCATGGCCTTGGGCAGTCTGGAACACCGCACCGCCCAGGCCCTTCAGTGCCCACTTCTCAAAGCACCACTTCTGCCCAACCAGGAAATCCTGAGCCAAGGCTGCCCGTCCCTCCCTGGGTCAACACTCACTGAGGACAAGGGCGGAGCAGCAGAATAGGCCACGGAGTTGACTTGGGCCACACCATCCCCAGGGGCACAGGCCACACACGCACAGATGTGCACACAGATGCACTCACACAGACACTTGTCACACACTCATAGTCACATGTTCACACACAGATGCCATGCACACACATGCACACCGACATGTAAGCACACATGCGTTGTCACAGTGCACACACATGGACGCACAGATATACTCATAGCCCACATGCACACCCAGGCCTTCCTGCCCTGAGAGCCACCACACAGTGCAGTCTGCATGAGCCATGCCCCCACACATGCACACAGATACAGCCTCCAGCCACAGCTCCTGCTCTCCTTGCCTCGTGGCCTTTACACTGTTTGCTGCCTTCCCTTGGGGACATCAGCCAGATGGCACCCAGGAGCCTATTCCTGGCACCCCCAGGAAGTTTGAGGCCAGGATTGAATACTTGAACCCAATACAATATCCAAGCACCACAGGGAAATGGAGACCGGGAGGAGAGGAAGTATCTGACACCCCTCAGCCAGGACTGCGCTGGGGCTGGAGGGGCCCGTGTCCCTGCTGTGGGGGGTTGCGGGGGAGGGCATCCATCCCAGGATTGGTCCCAGATTCAGACACCTAGGAGACAGACCTGGGATATGACTGAGGCTGGCACACAGTGGGACTGCATAGGGACTGATTGGATGAGTGAGAAAGCGCTGGCAAAGGTGGAGGAGCTGTGTGTTCCCTGTGCTGGCTTCCAGGCCAGTGCCCCCCTTTAACCCACCTCACTCCACAGCCCTGACAGCGGAACCCGGGCCAGCCAGTCCACCTGTGGCTCCTGTGTCTGGAGAGGCAGGCAGGCTGCCTGGGGACATACCCACCCACGGCTGCCCTGCCGCCGCACACCAAGCCAGAGTCAGGCCAAGAGCAGCAGTCTTGAGGCCTGCCTACCGCCCACATCTTGCCCAGCCTTCTGCACCTGCTCCAGCAAGAGACTCAGCCCTCGACTCCCTGGCAAGACCCAGGCTCCTGTCCACATAGCACTCTCCCAGCACTTTGGGGACAGGCATATGGTCCTGAGTCCACACCCTCAGCTCCTCACAATGGCAGCAAGGGATCCCGGTCCAGGTCCTTGTATCTGCTGCCTGCCCCACCGCATCCTGCCAGCGCCTGCATGGCCTGCCTCCTACTCGTCAGTCTGCCCCGCTCCGGGGCTGTCCCTCCAGCAGCTGGCTCCTGGGCAGGACTATGCACTGCAGTTCCTTTGGGTCTTTGCGTGCCCAGTTCTTCCTCATTCAGGTTTGGGCTCTACTGCCGCCTCCCCAAAGCGGCCCCCTGAAGCAGCTTCCAGTCACTGCCCAGTGACATGGCCTTGCAGTGCAGCACTCCCAGTTCCTTGTGCTCTTAGAAACGGCCCCGCTCTTGGCCTTGTTTGCTCTTCCATCGTCTGCCTTCCATGCTGGATTGTCAGTCCCATACACTGAAGACCATTTCTTGATCATTCCCCACTTGAAGGGGGCCTGTCTGGCAGGTGGGTGATGCTTCACCAATATTAGTTGAGCGAATGAATGACTGAGACAGGGCATTGCTGAACCCAAACGCATAAATCTGAACTGGGAATGGCCATGTGTCAGGTGTGGGACAGACCTACACGGGTACGCTGGGGCCTCCTGAAGGGGTTGAGGAGCTCCGGGCTCACTCACATCACACGGGCAGGCCCAGCTAAGTGGGCGGGGGCTAAGGCCAGATTTGGACCATACCCTTTGCTCTTGATGGGATTAGGCTCTGCCCTGGCTGCTCCCCAATCCTACACAGAGAGAAACTTGTGTACCTACTCTCCGGGATTTACTGTAGTCCTGCACACTGCCAGCTACTACCTGCACACCTTTGTCTAGGACAGTGGTCAGCAAACTCATTAGTCAACAGAGCGGCAAAACCACAGCTTGGGAGCCACATGAGGCTTGCAAGCTACAGTTTGCCGACCACTGGTCTAGGATATTCTGCTGCCTAGAATGTGTTCTCTACCCGGGCAATTCTCCCCTAACTCTGGGTCCCAAAGCCCTCTCTCCACCACACACAGCTCTGCTATCAGGCTGCACCCTTAGCCTGGCAGTAATGAGTGCCCATTTGATGACAGGCCTGGCCAGAGGTCAGAACAATGTGGGTGAGCAAGAAGTAAGTGAGATAGGTCAGCGGACAAGGGGTCAGTCAATCTGAAGAATTCCAGAGGGGTAAGGGGGTAACTGAAAGCAAGAGATAAGGGCTTAGTTAACTGGTTATTTGATTGGATAACAAGTTAGTTAGCGCACACATTTGTTTGCTCCATCCATTTGTTGATCACACCCCTTATTTGAGCTGGGGCCCCCCAGGGAGGCCTGGCTAGGGTAGGGAAAGCATATTTGGTTCTCATTCTGGACCAGGGATCAGCCATCCCGGGGCCCCCACACTAATCGGGCTTGTCACAGGTTTTGTACAGCCTGTGAGCCAGGAATGGTTTTTATGGCTTTTTTAATGGTTAGAAAAAAATCTGAAGAATCATATTTAGTGACACACGAAAATGATATGAAATCTGCAAGTAAAGTTGTATTGGTATACGATCACGCCAGTTTATGCATTGTCTATGGCTGCTTTTGTCCTGAATGGCAGTTGGAATAGTTGCAACAGTGACTGAATGGCCCACAGAGCCTAACGTATTTCCCATCTGGCTCTTCACAGAAATGTTTGCTGGTCACTGCCCTAGACTCACCACCGCCATCCAACTGGCTGTGGGCAAGCCATCTCAGCTGCCAGGCTTGGTTTCCCGTGCGAGACGTGGGTGGACAGCATGCCCCTCAGAGAAGACAGAGAGGATTCCAGGCTTCACAGCCTGCCATTCCTCCTTTACTTCAATAAGTAGGAACCGAGCACTTACCTAGTCTGTGCCAGGCACAGGCTGGTCTGTTCTGATGCCCAACACCTGCCCTGGAGAGACACACATCCGGGGGCATGAAGACCATTTAGCTGGGGGGAGACAGAGGAGGACAGGGAACGTGGCCTGGAGTACATACCAGCCTCCCAGGGGGAGTGATGCCCAGGCTGAATCTTAAGATAGAAGAAGAAATTTGCTAAGTGGACAGGAGCAGGGACAAGCATTGCAGGTGGAAGGAACACCTTCATAGCCAAGGCACAGAGGCTGAGAGAGGGTAGCAGGCCTAGACCTAAGGGGTGGGGGGACATGAAACCAGAAAATGGAGGCCTTGGGCAATCAGAGATGGCCTCTCATTGCCAGCCCCACCCCAGCTCCACCTGGTTTGGGCTCCCCAAGGGCAGATGTGGCGAGGTAGAGCATTGCAGACAGGGAAAGGTCATCCTGAGAACCCCATGCCCAGGGCCCTGCTCACAGGCCATGATGCCACTGGAAGTGGACAAGCCAGCTGGTGGACTGGAACCTGGGGGCTCAGCCCAGCAGGGTGGGGGCTACTGGGCCCAGGGCCACCTGTTCCTGCCCCTGGCCCAGAGCAGCTACTGGAGTCCAGGACCAGGCAGGCTGCCACAGGAGGGTAGCTGGCAACAAAAGCCTATTATTCAGGGTTTTAAAAAGTCTTAAAACCCGTCCAACTTTCCTTCATTAGATGCTCTGGGGTGTTTCCCTTTTGGAGGCTGTTGGAGATACAGACCGATAGAGGCTGATTTGCAAAGACTTAATTATAGCCCAGAGACCTCCGTGAAGACAGCCTGAGGGTTTCTTCTGCCATCTCTTCTACGTGCTAATGGGGAGCTCAAGTCAGGTGCTGAGCAGTGGGACCAGATGACCCTGAGCTCTGGGTTTCTCGTGCTGTCTTCCTATGGGGCCATCCCCCGGGAGGGAGGCAGCCAGGCCCAGAGTGTGGTGTGAGTCTCTGTAGTGTGGCCACCCGGCTTGGGGTCCCGGTGCCCCAGCCTCCTGGCCACATGGCCTCAGGCTGCTCATCTGTAAGTGACCATGTGGCCCTCCAGCATTACAGTGGGTGTCTGGCTCAGAGAAAGTGCTTCAGAAATGCTGGGCAGGAGCTATTGTGGGGTCCTGACCTCGATCCTCCAGGCCCTGGGAGACAGCTCCATCTGGGGCCAGCTGGATAAGATGGGAGATGGGCATGAGTTTGGCCCCTCAGCATCTCTGCCCCCAGTCGCTTCACCTCCTTGTCCCATCCCAGGCCCAGGGAGCTCTCAGGGTGCCCCTTTTATGGGCCTTGCATCTCAGTGGATAAGGTGGTCCCAAGGTGGCAGTTGAGACTGCCGTGTGCACCCTCCCTGGCAGCCCACTCCATGAATGCCTCCCATGCCCTGGGCCTGTGCATAACCATGTCGCCCCTACCCCAGGAATCACTGGGCTGAGGGAAACCCACTCCCCAAGCTGTGTCCCAGAGAGTGAACTCAGGGACTTCGAGGACACGTCTCAGCTTCATTTGGGGGAGACATTCCACTCAGGTGCAGAGTGTGCTTAGGAGGAAAGAGATGGTTCCCCCAAACACTCACAGACCCCTGCTTGCCCAGAGAGACATACACACTCACACATACATGTGTACATCCCACATGATCCCAGACACACACTTAGCAAGGTATGTACATACAAGGGGATCCCTCAGGCTAGGCCAGGGCCCCACTGCCAGTGTGTATGCCATGTAGGTGTGCCCCTGTGTGTGTGTACTAGTGTGTGAGTATGTGTCTCTGTGTGCCATTGTATGTGTGCGTTGTTCGTGTGTAATTGCACCATGGACCAAGGAAGAAAGGGAGGGCAAGAGATCCTCTGGGTCCTCTGTCTGAGGCCGGAAGAGGACAGGGTGACTGCTCAAGGTCCCTGCAGCAGGACCCAGCCACCTTGGCCTAAAGTGGTGCTCACACCAGAGGCTCCGTGAGAGGACCTGGGAAGCCTTGTCAGGGGCTGCAGCAAGAGCATTGTGGGAAGGACCGCATGCATCTCCCGGACCACAGAGTCGCCCTGTCCTTCCCTCTGTGTATGTCCCTTGGACTGGGATGACCAGGCCTCCCCCACTCCACGCACACACAGGGCTTCCCACTGAGACCAGCAAGCCATTTTGAACTGTGATGAGAAGAGGAAGTTCCTGTGGCCCCAAAACAGAAACAGGAAGCTGGGAGGGGGCATATGGATAGGGAACGGGAAGGGGGACACAGCACCCAGCTCATGCACCCAGAACACCCAGCCTTCCTGGGCCAGCCCAGCCCCAGCAGCCCTGCCTGGGCACTGTCAGACTCATTTGCCCAGCTACGCGGACCCAAAGGGTGGACTCCTGAGGCTTTCTCAGATCCTGGCTAACTATCCGGTTGTCCAGGTTTTATCTGGTTGTGACTGAGAGGGCTCCGTGGTTCTGCGCAAATCCCATGTCTGGCCCCTAAGTGTTGCTACTCAGGACTCTCTGCATGGCTGCCTTGCCTCTCCAAGACCCACCACGTCTGATGGCCAACTGCCCACGCTACTGGCCACGTACGTGACTGGCCATCTCTGGGTTGAGAAATTGGTGACTTCCAGCCCCTGCTGTTTTCCCAGCTGCTCTGCAGGATGTGGAAGGTCCCCAACCCCACCCTCACTTGCCCTGAAAGGCCACCATTGCTCCATGTCATGTTCTTGGGCAGGAATGACCCTCCTGGTGCTTTAGCTTTGCCTCCACTGGAAGATGAAATGTCTGAGAAACGTGCAGGGGCCCCAGGCCTCCGTGGCCTGAACAGAAGGACGGTAGGGAGCATAACCACCCACCGACCACCAGAAGTGGAGAGGGCCTCGCTCACAAAGGGCCGCGAGGGTTGAGGTGGAACACGGAGAGCAAGGCTCACTCAGGGACAGCAACGTCTGCCGCTCCGCAGGGTTTGGAGGTTCCTGCAGGAAGAGTCCTGGGCAAGTGGGCGGGTGGGGGAGCCAAGGGGCCAGAGAGGCAGATGTCACCAATTTCAGTTCTGCCCCTGGCTGGCCTGAGGCAGCTCGGGACTTCCCAGTGTGGAAGGACAGGCTGGGGAACCAGGCCACTCGGGGACCCCTTCCCCACCCTAGCTGGGTGCTGTCTGCAGGCTAGGTAGTGGAACTTCTGGGGACCCAGAGTGGACTGGGTATGCCTTCCTGGGCTTCTCCCTCTCTCTCTCTGAACCCCCAGAACAGATCCCTCTAATACCTCCCATGAGTCAGCCTCAGCCCCAGATTATGGCAACAGAAGAATTTCTTGGACTTTATATCCCCACAAATGAAGGCTTAAGGGTATCGCTGCCCCCAGAGGGATGGGAGAAAGATTTGCAGGATGGGAGTATGGGTGTCAAGCCGAAGCCTCGCCCCACACTGAAGGATGAGATAGAAACCACAAGAATCTCCCCAAAGGCTCCATCTTCTCAGCTTCTTGCTTTCAACCCCTAAAGAAGAAAAGAGGGGACAGCAGGAGGCAGGCACTGGAGTCCCCTGCCTTGGCCTCGGGCCCTCCACCCAGTACCCAGCAGGCGGTGGGTCAGCACCGCTGCCAGCAGGGAACTTGGCCCCGGGGTGGGGAGCGCATCTGACTGGACCATGTTCTTGGGAGCTCAGTTGTGAAACTTGCTTCAAACCCCCAAACCACAAAAACGGCCGATTTTCCCAGCTCTGTTCTCACGTTTCTCAGATCAGCCAAGGAGTCTTCAGCGTTTCCATCTGCGAGACGCCAGGCCAGCCACGAGCCCCTGGGGGACAAGAAAATAGTGCACGGAGACCTGGGCCCTGCGGAAACCCTCCAGCGTTTGTCCTGAGCGCCTGGGTCCCGCCAAAGCGGTTGCAAAGTGCGGTGGGAAAAGGTGAGGCCTGGGCCTGATCAAGGAAACAAAAATCAGGACTGAGGGACCCAGAAGCTGCTAGTGCTTTCACGGATAGAGAATTCAAGAACACCTTTCCCTGGCTGATGGAGGGTCAGACTTGATGGTAACCAGGGAAACGCCCTTTTGAAAACAAGGTCACAGAGACATCCCCTCAGGTCACCTCCCCTGCCTGCTGCTTCGCATGCATGGCTCTCGCTCTCCCTGGTTCGGGGGCTGGTGACAGCAGAAAGGCAGGCTCTCACCGGGCAAGGGCTGGTGCAGGGGTCCACAGACACGGGCAGAACTCCAAGGAAGGCTTTTCTCGGCTGGGCAGTGATGGTGTTCATCAGAGAGGCTGACTTACGCTGGCTGTGGCTTTATGCGTTGGGTCTGAAGTTTCTGGTTGTAAGTACCATCCTCCACAACCAGGTCCAGGGCCTGAAGAATCCTGCCCAGGAAGTCTGTGACCTGGGAAGAGGCTCCTGAAGCCAAGGCCAGGACAACAGGATGCAGGAGGCCTGCACAGACCAGAACCCCCCTGAGGAGCCAGGTTGGGGTGCACGGGAGCCATGTCACCGGGGCACCCATCAGCTAACGAGATTCAGTGAGCCCAGAGCAAACAGCGGGCACATGGGTGTGCCTCAGCCTTTCTGTGGCCCTCTTACACCTAGGTTTTCAGAGCCAGATCTGTGAGTCCATCTGGGTCTGTCTACATGGCGGTTTCCAGGCCGTGTTGTGGTTGTGTTTGTGTGCACTCAGGTGTCAGTGTCTCTGAGTGTTTATGCCTTTGTTTATTCACCCGCTGTCCAGTAAGACCAGGTCCTGGGCCAAGTACTGAACAGGTGGTGGAGGACTCGGTCCCCATCACCTGGTGCCCACAGTCTAGTGGGAGGTGGGCAGTACACAAGGTATCACTTCCAGAAAGTGTAGTCCCAGTGGGGACAGGGGAGCCCCTGTAGGAGGGCACAGCAGAAGGGGCCAGAGCCTCTGAGACCAGGGACCCCAAGGGGACCCTCGATGCTCTGAGGAAATGACAGGAGAGCTGAGTGAGCTGACATGTGTGGGAATCAGCCAGGTGGTTGGTACAGGAAAGTTTTCCAGGCAGAGGGAACAGCATGTGCAAAACTGGGGCACCAAGGAGGGGTAGGGAAACCAGGGAGGCAGGAGCAAAGGGAGCTGAAGGACTGTGGGGGGTGAGGGCAGATGTGGGGCAGGAGCTGGGCCTGGAGGCCTCAGTCATGATGGTCGGGACTGGTCAGCTGACCCTGAAAGCTATGGGAGGCTTTGGCTAGGAACGTGGCCAGTCACGTGGCCAGTCACGTGGCCGTTTAGCAGGACCGCTATCTGCTGAAAGCAGAATGGGCTGCAGGGCACTTGGAACAAAGCCTGAGAAGCCATCCAGTTGAGAGCGATGTAGTCAGGGCGTGTGGGTGGGCAGGTGACAGCAATGGAAGGATGAGATGCAAGGCTTGGTGATGGGAAGATATGCAAGGGTCCAGGAGGCTCCCTGTGTGTGCGTGTGCATGTGTGTGCACAGTGTGAGTGTGCACATTTGGGTGGAGCAGCTGGAGCCTGGCCTCCTGGCCTCTCTCCCTCCCCTGTTCTACCTCACACCCATGTCCCGTTCCCCCCCCCCCCGCCCATCACGTGACCACGGACATGACAGTGACGGTAAGAAGGGCTCATGTCGCAACTGCATTTCCTCTCGAACCCAGGGCTGCCAGAGATTAGCTGAGAGCCCCGTGTGCACCAGGCGATAACACCCCCACTCCCTTTCCTAATCTGATTCATTTCCAACAGATAACAAATGAGGGCCCATGGGCAACTAAGAAATGCCCGGCAGGTCCTAACAAGGCTGCAGCCAAGGGACAGAGCGGCTCTTAACAGCAGACAAAAGACAATCAGGGCCAGGATATATATGGAGAAAGAGAGAGAGAGAGATAGAGAGAGAGAGAGAGAGAGAGAGAGAGAGAGAGAGAGAGAGAGAGA
>JAAGEH010000452.1:29721194-29777615 GCA_011751065.1 Lasiurus cinereus | reverse complement strand
AGAGAGAGAGAGAGAGAGAGAGAGAGAGAGAGAGAGAGAGAGAGAGAGAGAGAGAGGAGACAGGGAGATAGAGACAGACAGAGAGGAGCCGGGGTCAGAGGGGAGTGATGGGAACGATAAGGAAAGAAAGATTCAGAGAGCAGCAGAGACAGAGTGACAGATGTTTAAATATACACAGAGGGACTGGGCTGGGGCTTGGGGGAAAGAAATAGAAGAGATTGAATGAGGGGACAGAGAAAGAGAAGAGTGGCCCAAGGTCAAGAGAGAGGGGCAGAGTGAAAGGGAGGGCACAGGCAGAGACTGGGAATGTGGGGGTGGGAGGAATAGCGACCTGGCCTTCTCTGGGCTCTGCCCACGTGGCCTGAACACAGTGGGGCTGGCCAGGGTAATGGTCTGCTGATTCAACCTCTGCCAGGCATAGGCCCCAGCTGGGACCAGAGAGGCAGAAGCAGCAGCTCCAGCGACCACCACACACCCACCCACGGAGCCCTGCCCCTCAGAGCCCAGGAGGAGCGTGCAGGTCTGTGGGTGCACAGCTGGAAGGTCATCAGTCCATGCTCTCTGCCCACAGGGCTCACCAGACAGGGGGCTTAGCCAGGGCAAAAGGGACAGAGTCGTGCCCCGGGTTTCTCTGAGTCCTGATGGGGTCTGGTGGGGCTGGAGTGAAGCTGGACAGGGAAGGTGGGATAGGCAGGACTCAACACGGAGGGAGGCGGCAGAGACAGGGGAGCGGGCATCACAGTGCTCCCTCTGCTCCTCCTCCCTCCCAGGCGGGGCTCTCCTCTGGGGTTAGCGTCTGGCTCATGCTCCGTGATGTTCTGCTCGGAAGAGGAAGCTTGGCCCCAGGGGCTAAGTCCCGAGCTCCTAAGCCCCTGTCCCGTCTGTCCTAACAGGAGACAGACGGGCATAGGCACTGCCCTTCTGAGGGCTATTGGGAGCTGGGCAGGCTCACCCAGGCTACTGGGCTCAGGTCTTCCTTCAGGAAGGAAAGGGGTTCCCCCGAGCACCGAGGCCAGCTGCTGAGGGCTTCCCAGGGGGAAGGGGCTGCAGGCCCATCCCCGTGCCTGAAGGAGGGGAGCAGGAGGATGTCTCACACAGGGAACTGCCTGAGCAGGTGCGGGACAGGCAGCATCTGGAGACAAGAGACAAGGAGCGAATCATCAGGCCCCGGTGGACTTCCCGCTGAGGGCAGCTGCAGCTCTGGGGGCTCCCAAACAGGAGACCCACGGTCCCGTGGGCATTTTAGTGGGTCCCCTGACCTGACCCGTGAGGAGAGCAGACTGTGCTGGCCAGGGTCTCCCAGCCAGGCCTTCTGCCCAGGGGAGGCTCACCTCGCCCCCTCCTGGTTTGGAGCAACCGCCCTCTGATTTGCCATGCTGGTCCTGATGCCCTGACCGTCTCCACCACAGGAAACGCTGCCCCAGCACAGCACTTCCCTTTTCTGAAATCTGCTGCCAGCAGCCCGGTGGCCAGGGAAGGCAGACTTCCCGCTGCCCCACCCCCGGCTCTTCCCACCGGTCACAAGTGGTTTGCTCCTGAGCTTCCCTGGGCAGAGGTGACCTTCTTGCCTCAACCACAGATCAGTTATTTATCAGAACAGGAAAGATGGCACCAGAGATATGTCTTCACCACCACCAAGAGGGCCTGGCTTGTTCCAACGACCACACGCCTGCTCCCCACATCACACAGGCTTGTGTCGCTGGCGCGTGCAGCCTGCAGAGGGGAGGGAGCTGCGCGGGAGGCCCCATAGGCAGGTAGGGCGGATATGTGATACATCCAGGCTCACGGGCTCGGCCGGGCTCTGGGTGGAAGCTGGAGCCGTGGAGGCATCTGGTGGTCTTTGGGTCCGGTGAGATCCACCCTTCCTCCAGATGCATTCTCAGCCTGTGGCAGGTCCCAGGGCTCCTGTGTCCCTCCAACCCATCACAAAAATGGGACTCAGTCCCTGGAGGCCAGGATCCACTTTGAAGAAGAGAACAGCAGTCATCAGAGCTCCTCAACAGTGGCACCATTGACAGTTTAGGCCAGATCCTTGAATCTGTTTGGTTGGGGACTGTTTCGTGCATTGCAGGATATTTAACAGTGTCCCTGGCCTCCATCCATTAAATGCCAGTGACATTTCACCACCACCACTACCACCACCCGTCACAACAACCAAAAATGTCTCTAGACATGGCCGAAATTATTCCAGGTCAAGTGCCACTGATCTAGGATCAGAGGGCCTTGGTTCCCATGGATAGAAGGATCAACCCATCCGTTTCATGGTTTTGTGCTAGGAGGTTATTGAATGAAGAGACTGTAACTGGTCAGAATCTGGGATCCTTGGAAGCTAGAAGGTGTGCTTGTCTGTCTGAAGTGTCTGTGCTGTAGGCCCCCTCTGAGGTTTGGGGCATAATTGTGTCACAGAACCTGGGGCAAGAAAGGGGAGCCCCCTAGGACTTGAAGGGAAGATGGCACCAGAGATATGTCCTTACCAACACCAGGCTTGGTGATGCTGGGAGGTTTCATTTAAGGGCAAGTCAAGGAGATATGCTGTGAATCAGTCCACCTAGGGCCAGAGAGGCACTCAGAGTCATAAGCAAGAGATACAGAGAAAGGCTTCAGAAATAGAGCAAAACACAGGGACAGGATCCGTGTCCTGGACTCCGAGATGGTGATTTGGAACTGACCTTGGTACAGAAAGCCCAGGGCTGTGAAGGACTGCCCCATACAAAGGCGACGTGTAAAGTTGACCCAAGGGAGCACAGTGAAGCTTCCATCCTCCTGCGGTGGAAATAACAAGTCACCTTCGAGAAACCAAAATTCTAGCTGGAGCCATGAATAGCTGTGGGATTCAAATTTATGCAATTTGGAGATTCTAGATCCCCAAATCTCTAACAGTGATAGTACTATGAAAGAAAGTTACCTCTACTCACTTTTTGTGAACATGTCCACAATCCACGACGATTACCACAGAGAAAAAAATCCCTGATGCAGATGAGCTCACAGTAAAAATAAAGTATTAACGACCCCCAAAAAGCAAACCAGTACACCAGCAGGAGATCTTAGATCTAGATATTGTAGAATAATTTGAAAAAGACTATATAATAAGCATACTTAAAATTAAGAAGGCAATGAAAGAGAGGGTAGAAGACATAATAAAAAAAATAGTTCTTGAAAATAAAGAACAAATGTCAAAGATCAAAAAGTCATTGCCCCATAAAATACAAGTTCACCAAATGGATTATATACAGCAAATTAGTTGTAGAGCAGCGGTTCTCAACTTGTGGGTCGAGACCCCTTTGGGGGTCGAACGACCCTTTCACAGGGGTCGCCTAAGACTATTGGAAAACACCTATTTCCCATGGTCTTAGGAACCAACACACCGCTCCTCGGTGTAGCAAAATGTAGCAATGCTGTCATATTAAGACTGTTACCCATGCTACACCACGATTCAAGACAAAATTTCATTTATTTGTGATTAGAAATAAATATTTCACAATATATAATTACATATTGTTTTTGTAATTAATCACTATGCTTTAATTATGTTCAATTTGTAACAATGAAAATACATCCTGCGTATCAGATATTTACATTACAGTTCATAACAGTAGCAAAATTACAGTTATGAAGTAGCAACGAAAATAATTTTATGATTGGGGGTCACCACCACATGAGGAGCTGTCTTAAAGGGTCACGGCATTAGGAAGGTTGAGAACCACTGTTGTAGAGGAAGGAGGAATTACAAAGCTGGAAAATACAACTGAGGAAATTTCATGAAACCCAACACAGAGATGCAGAAACAAGGAAAATATGAGAGACTGGGACTCTTAGAGGATAGAATGAAAAGTTCCATCATACATATAATGGGAATTCCAGAAGATTACAACAAGGTAAATTTGAGACATAATAGTTAAGAAGCTTTCAGAACTAAGGCATGAGTCCTGATATTGAAGATGCACACTGAGTCCTAAGCAAGATAAATAAAAACAAATTCACATCATGGTAAAACCACAAAACATTAAAGACAATCTTGCCTTAACTGGTTTGGTTCAGTGGATAGGATGTCAGCCTGTGGACTGAAAGGTCCCAGGTTCAATTCCAGTCAAGGGCATGTAGCTTGGTTGCAGGTACATCCCCAGTGGGAAGAGTGCAGAAGGCAACTGATGGGTATTTCTCTCTCATCGATGTTTCTAACTCCCTGAGCCTCTTCCTTCCTCTCTGTAAAAAATCAATAAAATGTATTTAAAAAATAAAGACAATCTTAAAGATACAAGGAAGAAATGAGAAATTACCACAAAGGAATGACAATTAGACTGTCAACAGACTTCTCAGCAGCAGCAATGGATGTCAGAAGACTAGAGAACTATACATATTCCAAGCATTCAGTAAAAATAACTTCCTACCAATATTCCTACACTCCACTAAACTAGAGTGAAATAAAAAATTGGGATGCATGGATACCTCACTTGTGGGGCATCTAATGGAAATTCTGGGTCCCAGCCATAAGATGAGGAACCTGGGGTCTTGAGAGGCAAAATGATGAGTTATCCAAGGTGCAGAGCTAATTAAGTAGCAGAGCTGGGATTAGAACTCAGGTGTCCTGCCTCCCAAATTTCTGATCAGGGTTGTTAAAATTAGTCTGCGGCAGCAATCCCCAGAGACTTCTTAAAGCAAATTATCAGACAACCAGTAAAATTAAATTCTGGGCTTGATTATGGAGGAGTCCTGGCTTACCTGGATGGCTACATGAATATATCCTTGGAGCAGACAAAAGACTATGTGAATGGACAGCTGAAGAATAAATGTGGGTATACACGTATCTGAGGAGACAAAATTTTGCATGTTAAACACACAGAAGAGAAGGATGTGAAGGCATCAAGAGTACAGCATTATTCATACTTGGGTCTTGGGGTTTTTAATGTAATTTGTTATATTTCATAACAGTTGATTTTTCACTGACATTTGAGTAAGATAAATGCATAAAGTTGTGGATTTTATTGTAAAGAATTCTTTCATGTTTAAGTTTCAGTTTTTTTCTTTTACATCTCTGTAGATGTGCAGATTGCAAAAAGAATTTTCAAAAGAATTGGGGTGCAAAGACGTGGACTCAAGGCAGGATTTGTAGTAAGGAGGTAGCATTCATTAGGTCAGAAGTAGGACTAACAATCTTCCAAATGAGGCACGAGTGGTGAGGCAGAGTGGAGGGCAGGGGATGGACCAGCATAGCCTTTTGGATGGTGGGTTCACTTTGGATGGATGTTTTAGACAGGGAAGTTGTGAAAGCCAAGGTCAGAAGCTAAGAAATGTTCCAAAGAATAACAAAATGACGTGTCAAGAGAACCTAGCAATTTAGCCCCGTGGTTCTGACAAGGTCATGAGGATGGGGTCAAAAGCCACAAGTGACTCCTTTAATGCTGCAGCCACACCGGCTTCTGGACCACATCACTTCCCTATACTGCCGCCTGTTCTTCATATTCCACTCAGATTCTACCTCTTCAGTGTTTTTCCTCTGACCTCTCACAGCGTTTTACTTCTTTTCCCTTGACCTCCTCTGAGAGCTCCCTGAGATGGTTTTTATCCGGACTTCTCTGTTGTCTCTCCTGATGAGACATTCACCCTGGATCCATGGAAACTCACCTGTGCTTCCCACACAAGTCTTCTCTGGCTTCCTTTCCCCGTGGGTGACCAGGTAGTATGCACCGCTCACTTATCAGAGGCTGCTCTAGGCTCAGCTGCACCCCAGTTACCCTGGGTCAGAGCAAGGCTGAAACGGAAGTGGAGAACCAGAATGCACCACTGCCCCTGGACCACTCTAAGATGCTCCAATCTCAGTGTCTGAGACAAGGGGTCCTGTGGGTCTGCTGAAGCACAGATGGTTATAGGCCAACCATCTATTATGGTGGAATCCATCTGTCATCACTTCCTGTTATCCACAGCCTGTCCTCTGGAAGATGTGGGAAGAGGCTTAAGTCTCCACATATGGATCTTTGAAAGCAGGAATTCTCCATGCAACGCGAGGTCTAGCACAGCTTTCCTGGCTGAAGCTGGAGCTGGCAACGCAGAGCTAAGGACAGACGCCTACCCATTCAGATCTGAGGACCAGACTCAGGTCATCACATGGTTCCTACCTCTAAGAACCACTGGCTCCCGTCTGTTCCTCAGACACTACAAATCTGTTGCTGCCTCAGAGCCTTTGCACTTGCTATTCCCTCTGCCTGGGATACTCCTCCTCCTTCCTCTCCACCCTCCTTCCCCATATTAATTTTGTTGGCTCATTCCAGTCTTGGCTCAAATATCACCTCTCATGGAGTCCTTCCCTGAGCCCCTTAGCTAAAGCCCCCCACAGAGATTCTCACCACTATCACCATTCTGATTTGGATCCTTCAGGGTCTTCATCAAAAGCTGAAATTACCCCATTTCCTTTTTTTTCACTGGTTGATCATTGTCTCCTCACAGAATGTTAGCTCACCACTGTGTTCCCAGTGCCTGGCATGGTGCAGCGCACAGAGTGGGTACTCAGTCAATGTTTGGGAGGTAGGTGACCTGGGAAACCCAGAGGACACCAGGGGTGAATGATGGCAGCCCCTAACTCCAAGCCTTGTCTGTGCTCACTACTCCCCATCCCGCAGGGCTCTCTCAGTGCCATTCTCTCAGCTGCTCTCTGCCCAGGCCTTGGAGGACCTTGCAATTGGACCTGGGCTCATAAAATCCCAAGTTCAAGTCCTGGCGGTATCAGTTATTGGCTGTAGGACCCTTAGCAGATCTCTGGGCCTTCACTTCCTCATCTATAGCATGTGCCTGCCCGGTGGGGGGTCCTGGAAGGATTCTTTGGAAGCACAAGTGGACACCTCAGCACAGTCTGTCTCCAGATGGTGCTCAGCAGTGTGGACCTTTGAGTCAGCCTCGGGTGTGGGGTAGGGGTTCAGTTGGAGGATTTCCTAGAGGCCGGGCACAGAGATCCCAGTGGCCTTTGGTGAGTGACTAAGGCCCTTCCCAGGAGTAGCCGCCCCCATACCCAGGAAGAATGACAGGTGGGCACCCACCTGTCACTGGAGACAACTTTCTATTTTCATCCTTTCCTGACTATGAACATAATTCCTGCTCAAACGGGCTGGCTTGCCATCTTCCGGAAGGACCAGAGCCTGAGGCTAAGGACTCTGGCCTACAGTGGACCAGGAGGAGCGCTAGGGTCCAACTACACCCAGGCATGGAGGCCTCCTAAGAGAGGGGACTCCTCACCCTCAGCGCCCCAGACCCTATACTGAGCAGGGAGCTCTTCTCAGGAATGCTGAAATCTTTTCTATCTTGTGTGTCCAGTTTCTTACTCCAAAGCCCTCATCGCTGCTACCACGGCCACCCCTGACTCATGTTGGCAGCCAGCCTGGTGGGTGGTGACTGGCACAGTGGACCCTCAGTAGGCAGTGATGCCAGGGGGCAGTGACTGCCCTGCTCTGCCCAGGACTGCAGAGAGGCCGCCCCAGGGAACCCCACAGGAGCTGGAGCTGAGCATCTACTTCACCTTCACCAACCTATCACTGCCATTTTGGGTCCTCGCCAGAGAAGGGACAGCAGCCTTGACACTTTGAAACCCCACTGTCCACTGTGCCTGACCCCTGGGAAGAGCCCCTGAGGACTAGTGAAAACCATGCTCTCTGCATGTGTGCTGGAACCCCCACAGCAGGGCCCCACTTGTCTTCAGTGCCCCTACCCCTTCCACTTATTTACAGGTGGCCTCCAAGGCCTTCGCAGGCCGTGGGCACTTACAGCAGGAGACTCTGGCTCCGATGGTGGGATGCAGGCAGCCATGTGGGCCAGAGGTCTCCGGGACCTGCCCTCCAAAACAGGCCCTCTGTCTGGACCAGTTCAGGGCCCGGGAAAGGCCTTCTCCATGTCCTGGAGAAGATGGTGAGCCTGACCCAGACCCAGGGGACCCCTATGGACCAGGCCCCTAGCTCTGGGCACAAGATGTGGGGACCCCTCCATCTGAACTTCTGTGTTCCAAAGGTGAGGGCCCTGCAAGCCACCCCAGGTCAGCCAGGAGTTGTTTGTGAGGGATCAACGGCCAGGACCTCTTCTGTGCCCAGCCTTATCCCCAGGGAGTGGAGAAAGGCCCCTGGCTCTGGGGGAGGCAAGAAGCCCCTCAAGGGAGTCCCACGATGGTGACAGCCCATGTCCTGAAGGATGCAGGGAGTGGGGACACATTCCCCAGCTCCAGGCCTCAGTCTCTAGCTGCCCCTGGAGCCCTGACCCTGACCCCACAGGACCTCCCCCTGGAAGCCCCCATTTCACCTCTGAGTTTCTCCCATCAGGCATTCAGCCCAGGACACCCGGCTCTCCCTGAGCTCCAGGTCCTGCCAAGTGGGGGCTGAGGACCCTCTCTCTGGGATGGGGGGTGGGGTGTGTGGTCCCAGCCCCTTGCGGGGGTGAGGCTGGCTCTGTGAGTCCCTGTGTCTGCTGGGCCTGGATGAGGGTGGCCGATGTGGTCAGGGTCAGAGCATGTCTGTGTGTCTGAGGGCTGTGTCGATATGCGGTATAGGATGACTGTGGGCCTGTGTCAGGGTATGGTGTGTGGGTCTGTGGACTGTAGCAGAGTTTTATGTGGGTGTGGTGTGTGCATGTGTGGTGTTTGTAGACTATGATAGTATGTGGGGGGATCTTTGTGTAGTATATGTGTTTAAGTGTATAGATGTGTCTATGTGTGTGGTGTATATGTGTCTGTGTCAATGCAGTGTGTGTCTTCAGGGGTGTATGTGTCTGTGTATGCTATGTTTTTTGTGTGTGGTGTTTATGTGTATCTGTGTGTGATGTGTTTGTGTGTGTGTGATGTGTTATGTCTCTGTGTGATATTGTGTAGCATGTGTGTCTGAGTGTGATGTGTTTTGTGTGTATGCTGTCTGTGTGTGTCTGGCATGTATCTGTGTCCTGTGTACTTCTGTGTGTGGTGTCTATGAGTGGTATGAGTGTGGCATGTGTGTCTGAGTATGATATGGTTTTTATGTTTGGAGTCTGCATGTATCTGTGTGCTCCTTTGTGTAATGTCTGTGTGTGTCTGTGGTGTGTGTGTGTGATGTGTGTAACATGTGTGTCTAAGTGTGATGTGTTTTTGAGTGTGCTGTCTCTGTGTGTGTCTCTGTGTGGCATGTGTATCTGTATCCCATGTGCTCCTGTGTGTGCTATCTGCATGTGTCTGTATATGACATGTGTATCTGTGTGCCAAGTGCTCTTGTGTGCAGTGTCTATATGTGGTGTGTGTGTGGCGTATGTATCTGTGTGCTGTGTGTTCCTGTGTGTGGTATCTGTATGTGTCTGTGTGTGGTGTGTGTGTGGCATTTGCGTCTGAGTGTGATGTGTTTTGTGTGTGTGCTATGTGTATCTGTATGGCATGTGTCCCTGTGTGTTATGTTTATATGTGTCTGTGAGAGGTTTATGTATGGCATGTGTGTCTGAGTGTGATGTGTTTCATGTGTGAAGCATGTGTATCTGTGTACCATGTGCTCCTATGTGTGCTGTCTGTGTATGGCATGTATCTGTGTCCTGTGTACTTTGTGTGTGGTGTCTATGGGTGGTCAGTGTGTGACATGTGTGTCTGAGTGTGATGTGTTTTTTGCATGTGTACTGTCTGTGGATATCTGTGTGTGGTGTGTGTATCTGTGTGCTGGGTGCTCCTGTGTGTGGTGTTTGTATGTGGTGTATGTGCCTGTGTGCCCATGTCAGAGGGTCTGACGTCTGGGCCAGGTGCTGAGGTGTCCTGTGGGGAGCCTGGGACTCTGCAGGGAGCACCAGGGGGCCCCAGGAGTGATCATTAGAACAGGAGGAGCCAACTCCCCAGCTGTGGTGGAGGGCATGGGGCAGAGCACAGCAGACACACCTCAGAAAGCAGGGCTGTGGCGCTGTCTACAACTCACCTGTCTCCTCTCTCCAGATGTTGTCCAGAGCAGAGGGGCCAGAAAGTCCAGGCCACATTTGCCTCTCTGCCCGCCAGGCAGGCCCTGGCCACCAGGTGGAGAGAAAGCATGGCCCAGACCCACACACCACCCCGACCCACCTCTGCTCTTACAGCAGAATTTCTCACTCAGCGGCCTGACGCCCAGCCTAGGGTCCAAGTCCAGCTCCAGCTCCTGGGGTAACTGTGGAGTCATTCACCTCGCTGAGGCCCAGTTCCTTGGCCCTGAGTCAAGTCACCGGCAGACTTAGCCCAAGACAGGCAAAGAGGGGCTGCCGACACGTGGCTACCGCTGTTTGACCACTACCTCCTCTAACCCAGGATGGCACGGCTGCGGTGAGGCAGACTGTGCTCAACTAACTGGCCCCAGTCCCCAGAGAGAAAACACGGAGGCTCCTGGCAAGCCCAGAGGACTGTGTGGAGGGCACGGGGGAGCCCGGTGCATGGCTGATGCCAGGTATGGGAAGGGGCCTCCAAATGCCATGGTGGAGCCTCCTGGACACCCCCTGCCTGCTCACTGCCTCAGGGTTTGCTGTCCACACACCCATCAGCTGGCCTGGGCTCCTGATCTTCCCCCTGCCCCCAGGCCTGGCATGGCCTCCTGGCTCCTGAGAATGCCCCAGGCTTGAGGGGTCCCTGCAGTGGGTCAGACTCCCCTGGGGCTGGTACCTGCAGGAGGTCTCAGAAGAAGCTGATGGAATTAGGGGCAAAATGACTCAGGCCCCCTGAGCCAACTTCCTGGCTGTTCCTCGGAGCCTCAGTTTCCTAGTCTGCAATGTATTCTTCCGACCTCCAAGCACTCCTCATCTTAGTGGGCAGCCCGTGTCCATCCTGCTTCCCCGTTCATCTCCCCCTTTCTTTCCTCCTTCCCCTCCCTCCCTTCTCATTGCTGGAGTTTCTGGGCCCCTGCCCCTCCCCCGCTGCAGACGCAGAGAGAGCAGACAGAGGCCGCTGGGCCCACGGCCTTCAGGTTGCCCCTGACGCAGAAGCAGCAGCCGCGTGTGGATACTCCAGGAGCAAAGAAAGGCCAGGGTCACAGCGAGTGACCAGCAGGTCCCGATGTCCTGGCCAGAGCCTCTGGGGCAGAGTCCCAGTGTGATCGCCTGGGAGCCCAGGACTCCTTAAATTGCATCCAACTAGTGGTGGAAAGACCAATACGTTCCAAAGACCAGGCTCTCAGAGTCCACAGAGGACTTTAGGGGGACAACGGGCTAGATCTCCGGTGGGTGCCAGGCCCGAGCTGGAGCAGGCTGGGCGGGCGGGACAGAGTGGCCTGAATGGTGACTCTTCTGGCTGAGCCGACAGGGTGGGGGCCCAGGCAGCCTGCTGGAGCCTCTGAGCAGGCCCTTCCTCATTCTCAAGTCTGGGCTGCTGGGCACAGAGTAGTCAGGGGTTGGCTGAAGAGAGGGCCAGTAGGGTCTGAGCCGCCCTCCCCCAGAGTCTGGTGCCCTGACTGTGGGGCCATGTGGGAGGCATGCTATCCCCCCTATAACCCTCCCTGTCCCGGGTCCTTCTCAGCCAGGCCCGTGCTGAGGACAGGAGTTTTGAGCCTCAGGCCCCAGAGCAGGGCCATTTGCAGGAGAGTGGGAGGCGATGCCTTTGTGGGCCTCAGACAAGAGCCAAGAAGCACAGGGCCCTTCCCAGAGGGCTGTGCCTCCCAGCGCCCCTGAGTGCCCGGAGGGAGCCTCCAAAGCTTTCACTCAGTGCCGGGCTGCTTGGTCTGGCCGGCCCAGGTCCCGGCCTCTTCCCTGCTGGCAGGGCTCCTCCTGGAGCTGCCACCCACCTGCCCCTGAGCGGCTGCTGACGGTGACCCGAGTGTGGATGAAGGAAGGAGCCGGACCATGGAGCCTGAGGGTGTCACCCTCCCTTCCCTTCACAGCCGGGGCGGGAGCCAGAGGATCACCCCTCATCCACCCCAGAGACCAAGACAAGGATTGGTGGAGAGACCCGTAAGGTCAGGGGTCACTGTGTGCGGCTGAGTCAGAAGTCAAAGATTTGCTGACAGCAGCCTTGGAGGTATTGATCTGGTGGGGGAGGTGATAGCACTCTGTCCCTGCCGCGGGCTGTGGGCTGGTCAGCACACTGGGTTCAACAGAGCCTGCTCCAGAGCAGCCCCTTCGGATGAGGGGCTGAGGGCCCCGCTCACGGCCAGCTCCCTCGGCAGGCAGGGAAGCGATTAGTCGCACAAGTGGTTTCAGTTATCACTCTAGGCTGGTGGTCTGGCATACCTGGGCCTGTGTGGCCAAAGGGGACAGCAGGGACAGGGAGACCATGTGCTCCAGCTCCCAAGCCCTTGCAGGTTGAGATGACAGGACCTGGGGAGCTGGGAACTGAAGAGTCACTAAGGCCGGCCTCCCCTCGGAGAGGACAGCAGGCTGTGGCTGGACTGGCATCCTTGGGGAGGGGATATATAGCTGCCGTGGACACACAGGCCGCCCGAGCCCCACCTGCTCCATGGAATGGGCCTGATCATCCCAACACAGCAGTGACCAGAGCACCCCGGAGACAGGCTGTCCCCACCTCAGGACGCTGTGGCCGGCTCACTCCTATGGGATGCAGGCACAAAGCCAGCTCCCTCCCTCCTCAGAAAGACGTAATGAGTGAGTCCACCACACTCACAACCCCGGCCCTGCCCAGAGCACTCCCAGAGGTGGCCAGACGCTCCTGCTGCCCCTTCTTCCTCCCACAGACACCAACCAGCCAGGCTGGCTCAAGCCTAGAGCAGAAGAGAGGGGCTGCCATGACCGGGGAGATGAAGAAGGGGCCACCTCTCTCAACTGAACTCCCCCAAAAAAAGACTTCACCGAAGGTGTTTCTCTGTCCATACTGGAGGCTGCCTGGGGAGTGTGTGCGCCTGTGCACGTGTGCATGTGTATTTGCATGTATGTACATCCATGCGCTTATTGGTGCATTGGTTTGTGTACACTGAGTGCATGTGTGAACTGTGGGATTATGTGGACACATGGGTGCATTGTGTGTGTGTGTGTGTGTGTGTGTGTGTGTGTACTTACATGTACTTACTTGGCCCAAGCTCCAGGCTAGGCTGGCCCCCTTCCAGGTGCTGACTGGAGAGACACTCCAGCTGTCCCTTGGAATGGCTTGATCCGGACTCAGCCAGAAACCCTTACCAGTCCCTATGGCCCGGCCCTGGCAGCTGTCCTAGACCGAAGGGCTTCTGATCAGCCCTGGCCAAGCTGGCCGTGTCACCAGAGGGCAGCTCTGTCCACTGGGAGGGCATGTGGTGGCCCCTGGCTCAGAGCAAACCTAGGCTTGAGGTCACTGGCACTGAGGCAGAGGCACGTGGCCCACTGGGGTCCAGAGTGCTCCTTGATGCCACCAGGGCCTGGCTGGGGCTCCTCCCCTCAGTGCCCCCTGCTGGGAACATCAGGTACTGCAGACTGGCTCTGAGAGCAGTTGTCACCACACTAACCTTCCTCCCTTCAGTGAGCAGGAGGCTGCTATCTATGGTTTGCAACCATGCTCCCAGGAACCCGTAGAGTTTCTTTAGTTCCCTTCAAAGTTCCCGAAAGTGATGCTCCCAGCTCCCCACCTTCCTCCTCAAAAGAACAGTGCTTTTAAGTATGGGGCTTTTGAAGACATTTCTCCAAAAATATTTTTCAATCTCTAGACTAGATTTTTACCTTTTCGTTCCAGGAATCTGTTTATGAGTGATCGTAGTCAAATCTTTTAAAGCAGTTCATTGGGCTTTAATTCCTGTCATCTTCTGCCAGGTGTCAATGTAACTCTAAGTGGGATTCTGATGTAACTCAGAATCAGGAGAAATCAGAAGCAGCAATGAGGAAAGATCAGGTGCCCAGGGGCCTGCCCTTGGCCGGCGTGGACTTCATAGTCCAGTAAAAGGTATGCATGTGAGAGGCCCCCAGGGGAAGTGCTCCTCACCACGCCCACCCTAACAGTGGGACACCCTGATAACAGAGTATCACCACCTAAGAGCCCACTGGCTTCTCACACAGGGGAGGGCAGGGCAGTATGGCTTCTGTCGCCCGCCATGTGGATTCCCACATCCTCCCACATGTCCCCAATGTCCCCATGGAACATGCAAAGCACCCCACCATGCCCTCATTCCACACCTTGCGGTGTTTAGCTAAGGCCCTTCAATGTGGTGTGCATAAGACAGAGCCAAATGTGCTATCGTCCATGGCTCTGCCACCCTGGCCCCAGCCTGGCCCAGTGCTCCCAGCTTAGATTGGCTCTAGAAAACTCCCCGTGGGGGCCACCTCCCTGTAATTCCCTCTGGGGGTGTCACAGGACTCAAAGCAGACCAAGCAGAGCCTCGAGACCTCTGGGGCAGACAGCACCTTGTTCAAGCTTTTGGTTCTTCTCCAGAGGAATGTATGCTGAGGCCCAAGATAGTTCTGCAGTGATCAGACAAGGTCAGGAGGGATGAGGATGGCCGTGCCCGCTTATCCCCATACATTCATTCACTCATTCATCCAGCAT
This sequence comes from Lasiurus cinereus, assembly GCA_011751065.1. Lineage (NCBI taxonomy): Eukaryota > Metazoa > Chordata > Mammalia > Chiroptera > Vespertilionidae > Lasiurus > Lasiurus cinereus. Next base: position 29,763,226 of record JAAGEH010000452.1, on the reverse strand, counting down.
CAGTGAACCAAACAGATCATTCAGCTTACGATCTGGTGTGGCTGGTGGGGGAGACGGCAATAAAACGAAATAAGTAAAGCATATAGCATTTCAAATGGTAATGGGGAGAAAGCAGGACAGAGTGGAGGGGAAGTGCTGAAGGAGGGAGTACACTTTGCAATGGAACGGCCAAAGAAAGCTTCTGAGAAGGCGACCCGTGAGCAGTCCTGAGGATGTCTGGGAAGAGCATTCCAGGTGGAGGGAACAGCAAGTACAGAGCCTTAAGGCAAGAGTGAACCAACTTAAGCCGCGTGGCTGCAGCCAAGTGGGTCCAAAGAAAGCGCCTAGTGGGTGAGCAAGGTCAGGGGCTGCAGGCAAGGCCATGGCCACGGCACGGCCTTTGATTTACTCGGAAGGGTGTGGAGGCTCTGTCAGGTGCTGAGCAGAGTGCCTCAGTGTGGAGCCTTGGCCACCCTATGCCCTTGACCTTGCTCCCAGCCAAGGAGACCCTCTCCAGGAGCCCACTAGCTTCCCAAAAGTGATGTTCCCGGCTCCCCATCTTCCTCCTGCCCTGTCTGGAGGAGCCCTCCACCCTTGGGGGAAAATCCGCTTGTGTGTTACTTGCTGCTCAGCCCTCAGGGAGGTGAGGGCTTGTCCTATTGGATCTCCCATAAGCTGTGCCATCTAATGCTCACCAGCCACACTAACCAGATAGGACAGGCCCTTCGGGAAGGTCCACCACCCTGCAGAGGGATGGCCCTAGGAATCTCTCTACATCGTGTGTCCTGGGGGAGAAGAAAGCACTGTGCCCCAAGGCTCTTTGTGGTCTGTCTCCTCCCACCCTCCACCACTGCACTGCATCCACAGGCCTCAGTGTTTCCCTAACGACAGGTTTGGCTTTGCACATGCTGTTCTAGGGCCTTTGCACATGCTGTTCTAGGGCCTTTGCACATACTGTTCTAGCTGCCCTACGTGCTCTTTTCTCTGGGGTTCACATGACTGATCCTCCTTTTTACCTGCTCACAAAGGCCCCCCCCCTCATCCCATGATTTATTTCCTGTATGACATGTCTCCATCACAAATGTTCTTGTTCATTTATTTGGTGACTCTACTACTCAGGAGCATGCTCAGTGTGCAGAGCCCAGGCATCACGTTTGCAGCTGGATCCCCTGCCTCCAGCACACAGTAGGTCGTTGCTGAGCAATGCATGAATGAGTATATGGCAGGGGGTGGGGATGGGCCTGAGAAGGGCCGAGGAGAGGATGAAGAAGGCCCACAGGGGCCCGAGTGGGGCTTTAGGAATCTAAATGCCACACAGGACCTGGGTAGGGACCAGAGTGGTTAAATGCAAGGAGGCAGGCAGGCCCGAGGTGCACAGGTCCATTGCTCACCTGGACGTGCTGGCAGGAAGGAGACCTGAACAGGGTGCCTGGTCCGGGGTGAGGGAGAGTGGCTGAGAGGGAGGTGCCCCCACCTTTCACTGGCTCTGTCTTCAGCCTGGTCTGTGTGGGTGGGGGGTGGGGACTGGAGGAGAGCACTCCCAGGACAGGGCACTGCCATCCCATTGGCTCCACACAGCTGGTGGACACTCAGACACGTGACAGAGCAGGGAGCATGCCCTGCCTGAAGGAATGAGCACACCTGGGGGGACCAGGGCCTCTGGCCCCTCACCTGGGCCCTTCTTCTATCTTGTGAGTGCCTGGTGACACCTAGTGGCCAACATTCTGGGTGCACTGTTTTCCCCATTCCCCTGGGGCCGTAAGGGTGTCCCTGTCTGAGGCCTGGACCCACTCCCATGCTCCCCATTTCCCACGAGGACTCTGGGACTCACACCCACATGCTCATTCTCACACCCTCTCTCATCCTCCCGGCACAGTGACAGGGCCCCATGTGCCAAGGGGCTATCCTCGGGCCCTCCAGGCTGAGGGTCTTTGGTGCCCCACCAAGACTGCGCCTGCCCTCCAGCCGCCCCCGTCCCCAGGTGCACCCACCAGCTGGTGCCCTGGGGAGGATTGTGTAATGGCATCTCCAGCTCTCTACCGCCCGCCTCACGGATGCTGCTGATAGAAACAAACCCCGGGCAGTGAGAGGCACGAGGCCAACGTCCAAAAGCAGCGAGAACCCAGGGGTTGCCATCCTGACCAGAAGCCCGGGAAGGCTCAGCCGGGAGGTCCGGCCCCCTCCAGTGAGGTTCAGAACCTGTGAGGACACCCGGCAGGGAAGGGACCTGGAGCCAGGCCAGCCGGGCCCAGGAGCAGACGGGTGCACATGGCCAAGAGCAACCTCCGCTGAGCCGGGGCCAGGCGGCTTGCCTCACGGAGAGGGAGCCCGAGGAACTGGGGGAAAGGCGGGTCGGCAGGATGCCCGGACCTACCCACTGAGGCATGGGGCATGCATGACCAGACGTGCAGGGTGGTGCACAGGGCCTGGGACCCCAGACTCCACGGGCCTAAAGGGACCAACTTCAGGTAGACCAGGACCGCTGGCCTTCCCCCCATGGTAGCCAGGAGAGAGGGCAGTTCTGAGATGGGCACTGTGGCTTGGCACGAGCCCACAGACACAGGAGTTGCTGACGCCTCCCTTTCTAGAGTCTCGGGGTCTTTACCTCTATGTCCTCCCAGGACCCAGGTGCCCCTCACCACCATGCACCCAGCCTGCCGGCCTGCAGATGGCGTCCTCCAGCAGTGCGCCCTCTCGGACCTGCCCCACCACCTGGCCTCCAGGATCTCACTGCACCAAGGAGGTGCCCCAGCCCTGGATTAGAGAAATCAGGGCACCCCAGGACAGGAAGGCTCTCTGCTAAGGGCTGAGGAGTGGCCAGGAGGGGCTCTGCACCCACAGCCCTCGCCTGCTTGCCTGGCACGATCCTTGGTCGGGCACAGGCAGGCTTCAGGGTAGATGAAGAACGAGGCGAAGACCAGCTCCAGCTGCTTCCAGCTGTGCCAGGCCCGGTGCTCCATGACTCAGGGACATCGTAGGACCTGGACGTCCAGGCTCCACAAGGGTAGATGCCAGGGGCTGGGCCCTCTGAGCTGAGGAGCCCCCCACCCCCCAGGCTCTCCCTAAGCCCCAGCCCCACTTTGGATCGGCACAGACCTTCCCCGGTGGGCACTTTTGGGCAGAGAAATTCCCCATGCGTCTCAGGTTCCTTTAGGAGAAGGGGCAGAACTCCGGGCAGCGAGCCAAGATACTGGTTCCCCCAAGTCACTGCCCTCCGGGCTGTAGCCCCCTGCTCTCCCACACGGCCCCGGAGTATGCGCTCCCTTTGGGTGTGAGGAGCACAGGATCCCCGTGGAGGAAAGAGAATCGAATGAGTCTTGGAGCCAGACTCTGAGGACACTAGGGATGGGTCTGGGATAGGTCGGAGGCAGGTGGGAAAGTGGGATGGGTGGGTGCTGCCATGGGCTGGGGCAGCCCAGTCAGGGGAGCGGGCAGCCAGGGAGGCTCCCGGGAGAAAGACCCCAGGCTGAGGGCGCTCCTCGGGACTAGGACTGGATGGAGTCGCAGCGCGCTGAGGGAGGACAAGAGCCTGCGCTGCTGGAAGGGAGAGGCGGGAATTAGGGAGGGGGGGGAGGGATGAAGCAGGCAAGGCTGGAGCGTGGGTGCAATGGAGCCAGGGCAGGGAAGGGCCAGATGTCCCTGCAAGGGCCAGGGAGGAGGCAGGGGCTGGGCCCAGGGAGAAACCAAGATGAAGGTTCCTGCAGTGTTTGTGGGAGGGGGCGGGCTTTGAGGCCTGGCTGCCCCACCCCGGAGGAGAGAACCGGGCAGGCGGGAGGCTCTCCGCATAGCTGTGCTTTGCCCACCCGGGGGTATTGTAGGCATCACATGGAGGGAAATGTCCGGTGTTGTAGTAATGGGGGTGCTGTAGGCACTGCTGGTAGGGGCCTGGGGTGTGCCGGGAAGGGGGGTCTGCCCTGCAGCAAGTTGTCCCTTGTCCCACCGGGTCTCAATAGTCCGCCCGGCATTCGGACAGGCTGGAGGCTCCCAACTGGGAGTGGTTTTGCCCTGGAGGGAACTCTAGCAATGTCCGGAGACGTTTCTGATCATCACCACCTAGGATGGGGGTGCTACTGGCATCTGGCAGGGGGAGGCCAGGGGTGCTGCCAGACATCCCACCGTGCACACTGGCACTGAGGGTGCTGAGGCAGAGGACCCTGGCAGGGGGCGCTCCTGTTGGTTATGCTCAGAGCCTAGAACCTACTTCCATTTTACATGGTCTCCAAACACAGAATTTTAGGAAGGTAAGAAGCATGAAAACCCAGGGCTGGATGGAATCTTGCTTCTTTTGGAAATTGACCGAGAACCATTGGCCATTTGGGCAAGCCATGTCCCTCAGATGGCACAGCGGCAGCTGCTGCGGGCATCTGAGCCTGGAAGCCACTCCAAGCCCCGGCTGCTTCTGCAGTCACAGCCTCCAGTTCTATGGAATCAGCACCCGAGTCCTCGGGAGTCACACCCCCACATTTCATCAAGCACACGTTATGGAGTTATGAGTTCTCTTCCTTTTATTCCTCCCTTTTTCTAAGTTAGGGCATATTTACTGGTATTTTTAAAAATTCTGACAGTAGGTTAAATGACCTGTGGATTTCATTTTGGAATGGTGGGAAGGTGGGATAAGATTCTTTAGAGAAGGGGCAACGAGTTTGGTGGCATTGATCAGGTGTAGGTGCTCACGGGAGGTGAGAACAAACCCCCAGAACGAGGGTATCCACTGGCTAAGGGAAGGGAGAGGGGCCTGGGCACGATGCTTCCTCTGGGACCCTCGGCTCCAGGGATGCTGGGTCTTGGAGTGGACAGTAGAGTAGAAACTACAGACCCATACATCGCCAAGGACAGAAAGGGGGCCTGGAGGGAGCCCAGGGGTGTTGCTGGGGCAGGTGGAGGCAGGGCCAAGCCCAGGGCAGCCGGGAAGGCAGGTCTGTGAGCATTTCCCTGAGCTGAGGGAGGCTGAACAGCATGGGTCCGACAGCTTCTGACCTATCCAGAGGTCTCCCTCCCCCCAACCACAGGCAGTCTGAAGAAGCAGCCCCCTGACCCCACCTAACCCCACCAGGCTGGCCACCTGAGGGAGGCATCAGCAGACCAGGGCCTCTGCCCATGAAAATGACAGGCCAGGTGAATGCCAGGAGGGGCCCCAGGAAGGATGGGCGTGGGGAGCCCCAGAACCAGGAGGCTCCTGCCTTCTAGGGCTTGCAGGGCGATCCCACTTGCCAGCTCTGTGACCTGGGCCTGCTTATTCCCTCTCCGTGCCTCAGCCTTTCCCTCTTGGAAATGGGGAGATAACATAGTCCCACCTGCTCCATCTCCCTCAGACAGTGCCCCAAACCTACCCCATGGCCTGGCCAGGCCAGCGCCTCACCTCCTGGCAGGACTCAGTCCTGGCAGCCTGACTGGGGCCCACAGCCGTGGGCAGCCTGGACCGGATTGAGGTGCGTTGAATCCTGACTGCATTCTCCCTTCAGTCAGATGGGCCCAGAGGAAGAGTGGCAGCGGATGTTGGTCCTAAAGGCCCTTGGCCCTGGTGCTGGGTGGGCCCGAGGCTCCCAGCCCCACTGCTGACTCATATCATCAGGACAGCGCAGCAGGGGGATTCGAACCCTCCTCTAGTGGGGATTTCAGTCCAGCTCACCCAGGGGCTGACGCCAGGGAGGCCCTGCTGACACTGAGAGCACTCCTCCTCAGACCCTCCCTGAGGGCCCCCGGGCCCCTGCAGACCCTTCTGGACAAGGTCCCTGGAGAAGTGTCCTCCTTTCCTCCAGAGTGGCTGCCTCCTACCACCCAGGAAGTCAGATCCCCCTGTCCTCGCTGGCTCTGGCGTCAGTCAGCAGAGGGGTGACCCCACCGGAGGGAGCTCTAGCTGTGGATAGGGAGGGGACACAGGATAGCCCACACCCGGGAATGACCTCCTGTGGTGCCCTAGGACCTATGTCCTCAGATCCACAGGGCAGCGGGCGGTGTGCATCTGTGTGCTCATTAGGAGCACCGGCTCGTTAGAAGTACCCATCGAGTTGCCCCAATGCTTTGTCATTGATTTTGATGTTGGTTGGGGTTTGGGGCCTCGGAGGGGCCTGCCCCTGTGGCCAGCCCCAGGTTGCCCGCTTCCCTCCAGGGGCGCCCACTCGGCCGCCCACGCCTTTCCCAGGCTCATGCCTCCCTGCCTGTTGGCCAGGCAGGAAAGCTGGGCCGCGGGGCCTGCGGAGCCCCTGCCCACAGGTCACGGTCGGCCTGCCAGGGTGGCTCCACTCAGCTGTGAGAAAGTCTGGGTCCCATCAGATAAAGCCCTGGGCCCTCCCCACACCACCGCCACCGCAGGAGGCTCTGCCGCCTCCCGGCCCCTCCCAGCCCGGCACCCAGGCAGGTGCGCGGCTCGGAATGAATTTCATCACAATATCTCTCTGGTTTCACTATGAGTGTCCTGACCCAGGCCAGCCCCCCAGGCTTCTGGGGCCTCCCCTGCACTCCCGGGGCCAGAAGGCAAGCCTGCCCCTCAGGCTGCAGCCAGAGGATGCCTGGCCAGCCCTTACAAAGGTCTTCCCTGGCTCCCCACTGATTCCGTGGCCCCGGAACAGGCTGAGGCCTGGTCCCAGGATCCCGCCCCACCCTGCCCGGCCCCCTGGAGCCAGGTCCAGCAGAGGCCTGGATTCCTTGGCAGCTCAGAGGGAGGCTATCAGGGTCCATCCCAAGTTAATGAGCCAGGAGGCTGCCCTCTGGTGGTGCCTGATGGAATGGCAGCTGTCCTTAAGAGAAGCCCAGGGCTCAAGGGTGCAGGAGGCTGCCTGGCAGAATTTGGGGTTCAGAAAACCAGGAAGAAGAAAAGAGACCAGTTTGAGAGCAGAGGCCCAAACTACAGTTTCTCATGTTCCCTAGTGGTACCTGCTACCCACCAACCCACTATTACCAGCAGGGTTATGTCTATAGAAGCCTTAGGGGAGGGATGGGTGACACAGGAAGACATGAGAGTCCTAGACCAGTGGTTGGCAAACTCATTAGTCAACAGAGCGGCAAAATGCAGCTCGAGAGCCACAGTTTGCCGACCACTGTCCTAGACCATCTCTCCCCCTCCCCCCATTTTCCTCTTCTGACCAGTAGGGCCCCAAACCCTACAACCTAAACCAGCTGCATCCCACAGCAGCTGCTGCCACCCCCACTCCTTTCACCTCACAGATGTTAAGTGACTCATCCAGTTTACAAGTCGGTCACAGAATGGGACTAAAACCTGCATCTCTCTTTTTAAAAAGAAATTTTTTTAAGTTTTACTTTTCATTGTGTGCTTTTTTTTATTGTGATGAAAAACATATAGCATACAATTTTCCATCTTTTTTAAATTATAGTTCACATTCAGTATTATTCTGTATTTGTTTTAGGTACACAAAATAGTGGTTTGACAGTCAGTTTGATGCTTCTCTGTCTCTCTATTTTTGTTCACCAGTTTATTGATTTTTTTAGAGTGAGATAGGAAGGGAGAGGATAGGAAGATAGAAACATCATTGATCAGCTGCCTCCTGCACACCCCCTACTAGGAATTGAGCCAGCAACGCAGGCTCGATTGGTTCATGGGTCAATGCTCAACCACTGAGCAACACCAGACAGGCTGAACCTGCATCTCTTGATTCCCAAGTTAAACACCTAGGACTCTTCACTGAAGACCTACTGGGAGGAATGCCGTGTTTCCACCTTTGAGGAGCGCCAGCCCAGAGGGAAGATAACAGCAAGGAGAGGTAGCAATGTGGGCATGTCATCCAGTATGGGGATCAGGATGGCTTCCTGAGGGAGGTGATAACCAGATTTATTCACCAGGGACAGGCCAGAGACAACATGGTCAAGGCAAGGTAGGGACCACCATCTGAGCATGCAGAGCTGGGAACAGTGGGCTTAAAGAGAGTAACTGCACATCTCAGTTTACTCAAACATCCTGCTTTATGCCTACTACCCAGGTGTAGCTATTAATAACACCCCCTTTGCCAAAACTGGTTTGGTTCAGTGGAGAGAGCATCAGCCTGTGGACTCAAAGGTCCCAGGTTCGATTCTGGTCAAGGGCATGTATCCTGGTTGCGGGCACATCCCCTGTAGGGGTTGTGCAGGAGGCAGCTGATCGATGTCTCTCTCTCATCTATGTTTCTAACTCTCTATCCCTCTCCCCTCCTCTCTGTAAAAAATTAATAAAATATATTTAAAAAAATAATAACACCTTCTTTCATTTTCAAAAGTATCCCAGTTTGGACCATAAGTGAAATGATCTCCCTACTGAACCGTCACTGTGAGGGGTGATCCTTACCCGGTGGCTGTAATGAGCCAGGGCAGTTTTGGGATGGGGCTGGGAACTTAGATGTGCACTTTGGGGCAATCCTGGGGTGACAAAAAAAGGTTGTTAGCCTGGAGAAAAAAGGTAGGAGTGGAGAGTATCAGGTGGAGTGTGTGGTACAAAGTGGTAAAGGCCAAAAGTGGGCGGGGAGAATGGGATGTGGGTCCATCACAGAACGAGTGGATGGCCCTGTGTGGCAGCACCATTTGATCAATATAGAAGCCCTGAATGTGCAGACTGACCCCTTAGGCCTGGCGAGGTGTCTGCCATGGACCCCCACACCAGGAAGAGTCAGAATGTCACCAGCACAAATACAGAGGGTTGGTTTTTATTTTATTTTTGTCTCAGAACATTTTGAAGCTTAATAACTAACTGAATACAGGTGAAATGTGAGAGAAAAACAAGTGGGCTAAGCAGAGTGAGTGTGTGTGTGCGCGTGTGTGTGCATGCACATGTGTGTGTGTGTGTGTGTGTGTGTGTGTGTGTGCAGGGAGACTGTTACAGCCTTCACCCTAGGAAACCAGGGGGGCAGGGAAAATGATGCTTTATGGCTTTTGTTTACAATTGGCTGCCCCCAATCACCAATAGGGTGTCCAGGCAGCCCAGTTCTCCATAACTGTGCTTCCTCTATTCTCTCTACCATCATCACATTTGCAGAGGGGGTTAGAAAGGCCTGGAAATCCCCGGTTGGAAAAGTGAGGTGTAGAGAAAGGGTTACCAGGCCAAGCCCCATCCCAAGTGTGTGCTCAGACCCAAGAGTGTTTGACACTGTCCCAGCTTCCAGTCTACCCATGAGGAACCGAGCGAAGAAGTAAAATGGAGTCACTGTAGTCAAGTTGCTAAATTACTAAAATCAAGTAGGCTGCAGCAGAGGAGATTATTCTACTCTTGCTTTTACTAGTCTGGAAACCTAAACTTTGGATAAACTATCCTATATAATAAAAGCATAGTATGCAAATTGTCCCCTCAACCAGGAGTTCATCTGGAGTTTGACCAGGGGGCAGGGACCCTACCAGTGTACAAAGTTTGTGCACTGAGCTGTGTGTGTGTGTGTGTGTGTGTGTGTATACATATACATATATATTTATTTATTTATACATATAATGGGTACTCTGAGGATTGAGCCTGCAACTCAGGCATGGCCCCGGAATCAAACCCGGGACCATTCAATCCACAGGCTGATCTCTAGCCACTGAGCCAACCCAGCTAGGACCACTGGTGCTTAACTTTAAGCATTCTGGTGGATGTGCAGTAGTATCTCATTCTGGTTTTAATTTGCATTTCCCTGATGACTGATGAGATTGAACACCTGTTCAGGAGATTACCCATCATTGGACATCCTCTTTTGTGAAGCACCTGTTTAAAGTCTTTATCCTATTAATTTGGAGTCATTTTCCTATTTTTTTTAGATACAAGTCCTTGATCACATAGATGTGTTGAAATAACTTTTCTCATATGTGGCTCACTTTTTCCTCTGTTAATCATGGCTTTTGATTAACAGATGTTTCTGATTTTATGTAGTCCAATTTATCACTTTTTTGCTAGTAGAGCTTTTATCACTTTCTTACTAATAGTGCTTTTTGTGTCCTGTTTAAGAAAAGAAATCTATTCTCTCCACATCTTCTTCTAGCAGCTTTGTGCTTTTCCCTTTCTACATACATTTTCCTTTTACATTCATGCCTATGAGGTGGGAGTTGGGGACAGAAGGATGGCACCTCCTGGACCTTTGCACATACTGGACTGGTGCACTGATTTCCCCATTCCCCAAAGTCTCCTGGGGCCATAAGCGTGTCCTGGTCTGAGGGCCTTTATGATCTGGTGTGGCTGGCGGGGGAGATGGCAATCAAACGAAATAAGTAAAGCATATAGCATTTCAAATGGTGATCGGAGAGAAAAGCAGGACAGAGTGGAGGGAAAGTGCTGAAGGAGGGAGTACACTCTCAAAGAAAGCCTCCTGAGAAGGTGCCCCGTGAGCAGTCCTGAGGATGTCTGGGAAGAGATTCCAGGTGGAGGGAACAGCTAGTACAGGGCCTTAAGGCAAGAGTGAACCAACTTAAGCTGCGTGGCTGCAGCCAAGTGGGTCCAAAGAGAGCGCCTAGTGGGTGAGCAAGGTCAGGGGCTGCAGGCAAGGCCATGGCCACGGCACGGCCTTTGATTTACTCGGAAGGGTGTGGAGGCTCTGTCAGGTGCTGAGCAGAGTGCCTCAGTGTGGAGCCTTGGCCACCCTACGCCCTTGACCTTGCTCCCAGCCGAGGAGACCCTCTCCAGGAGCCCACCAGCTTCCCAAAAGTGATGTTCCCGGCTCCCCATCTTCCTCCTGCCCTGTCTGGAGGAGCCCTCCACCCTTGAGGAAAATCCACTTGTGTTTTACCTGCCGCTCAGCCCTCGGGGAGATGAGGGCTTGTCCTATTGAATCTCCCATAAGCTGTGCCATCTAATGCTCACCAGCCACACTAACCACAGATTGGACAGTCCCTTTGGGAAGGTCCACCACCCTCCGCCATTGTTCAAGCACTATTTTGGTGGTTGTTGTTAATCTTCACATGAGGATTTTTTTTTTCCATTGCTTTTTCAGAGAAAGTGGAAGAGAAGGAGCGGGAAAGAGTGACATCAATGTGAGAGAGACACATGAACTGGTTGCCTCTGGCAGGCACTCTAACCAAGTCAGGGAAGCGAACCACAACTCAGATATATGCCTTGACCGGGAATCGAACCTGCAATCCTATAGTGTGCAGGCAGACGCTCTAACCATTGAGTACACTGGCCAAGGCAATCCAGCACCATTTATTGAAAAGTCTGCCCTTTCACTACTGCCCTGAGATGTCAACTTTGTGGTGATAAACCAGGCGTCCGTAGATGGATGAGTCTGTTTCTGCAACTTCCATTTCGTTCTTCTGGTTGATTTGTTTACCCTTGCACTGAAACCGAACTGTTTCCCTAGCTGTGGGCTAAGTTTTCTACCTTTGTCCTTCTTCATCCATATTTTAGACTCAGTTTGTTAAGTTTCATAAAAAAAAAAAATCCAAGCAAACCTCATCAAAACCCTTGGGACTTTGAGTGCATTGGATCTATAGATCAATTCTATAGTTCAACTTAGAGAAAAATCAACATCTTAAATTTTAATCCATGAATAGAGACTGTCCCTCAATTAACTTATATCTTACATAGTGTCATGTTTTATGGTTTCCGTGTGTAAATTGTACACATAATTCACTAGATTTATTTTTAGGTATTGATTTTTATGCCGTTATAAATTTTATTTTCTAATTATTGTTGACATAAAGAAATACAGTTAGTTTTTTATATTGAGCTTATACCCAGTGATAAATTAACTAATTAACCTTAACTTTACTTATAAATTTTTTATATTTTCTACTCAATTATGTCACATGTAAATGATAGTTATGTCTTCCTTTCCTATCTTCATAGCTTTTTACTGTTTTTCAAACTGGCTTTTTTCGTTTAGTAACATGCATTTAACTGTTCTCCCTGTCATTTCGTGGTTGGATAGCTTATTTCTCTCTAGCTAAAACACTATTTCATTGAGTGGAGGTACCACAGTTTATGTATCCTTTCACCTACTGAAGGAAATCTTGATTACTTCCAAGTTTTTTGGCCATTATGAAAAAAAAAAAAAGCTGCTGTAAACATCCATGTGCAGATCTTTTGTGGGTATGTTTTCAACTTCTTTGGATAAATACCAAGGAGCAGCGTTGCCGGATTGCATGAGAAGAGTTATTTTAGTTTTATTAAAAAAGCTGCCAAGGTAGCTGCACCATTTTGATTCCCACCAGCAGCGAAGGAGAGTTCCTCGCCAGCACCTGGTGCTGCTCGGGTTGCGGGCTTTGGTTACTAGAAAGTGTGCCTCTTACTTCCTTTTCTTGCCTTGTGGTGCCCACTACGGCCTCCAGCCCAGCGGTGAAGAATTGAAGAATGCTCCCATTCTGTCTCCTCTCCAGTCCCAATGAAAAAGCATCCATCATTTCTCCATTAGCCTGATTGTAATTGTAGGGTGGTGTTCTCTGTTGGTTTCTTGGTGGGGTTGGGGTTTGGGTAGATATCTTTGTCAGGTTGAGAAAGTTCTCCTCTGCTCCTCGTTGGTTAAGAGTGTTTGTTTGCTTAACTCATAGAGGACTTGTCTGAATCTATTGACAAGGTCCTGTGTTGTCTTTGTTTTTCTCTGGAAGTGTGGGGAGTGGTTCTGATGGACTTTGGGATGGTAAAGCGATCTGACCAGCCGGGTCTTCCCACTAGAGTTGGCAGATCCAGCTCAGGCCGGAGCTGTGGGTGGGAGCAGCCCCCTGCGAACTCGGTCCCGTGCGGTGCGCTGCAGTCAGCCCTTCTCCCGCACTCCCGGTGCCAGGTGCGGCGGCCCTCCCTCCAGAACCACGGGCTCCTGCCGTCCCGGGGTGCTCGGCCCTGGCTGGACCCGGCGGGCCCGGGACTGGGTAGGAGGAGCCAAGCCGGAGGCGGCGGCCGCCCGGTGAGGGGCCTGCCCGGCACTCAGGCTCTGGCCTCCCCTCACCCGCTCCGCGCCTGGCCAGAGGCCGCTTTCAGAGAGCCAGCCGCTGCGTGAGGCTCGTGGGGGCGGGAGGTGCAGGGCGCCAAGAAGGCCTGCTTCCACTACGGGTGGCCTCCCCCCGGATCCCGGGACGTCCACCGGGTCCATCTGGCTCCCTCCTCCCAGGTCCCTGTCCCCCGCGACCAAGCCCCTTCTCATCCTGCACCGCCGGGCGCGCACCTCGCTGCCCAGATCCCGGTCCACCTCCAGGCCCCGCGCCGCCCCCTGTGCGCCCCCCCCCGCGCCTGTCGGACCCCAGGCAGCGCCCCCCATTCCTCCCCCCCGCCCCCCGCCAGCCGCGAGGCCTTGGGGAGAGGGGAGGACGGAGCGCGGGGCCGGCCTCATCCACATGCAGGGGACGGCGCGTGGAGGCGGCCGCCAGCAAGAGACAAAGGCTGTTCCGCCGCCGGCTGCACCGTGCCAGCCAGGCTCGCCCCGCCGCGGCCCCGGTGGGCCCGACGCTCCCCGCCCCCCGCCCCGCCCCGCTGGTGTCTGCTGGGGCGGCGGGAGGAGGAGGACGACGACAGTCCCGGAGGGCTTCCAGGAGGAGGCACCCTCCCTCCGCTCCCGCCAGCCTGGGAGCCACGGGCCTTTCTCGGTCTCCCGGCCGCCGTGAACCCGGCTGGACGGCGCGGCTCCTTCCCCCGAGACCCGAGCTCTGGGCCGCGGACCCCAGACTCGAACCTGCTGCTCGGCCTCTGCCCCTGGGACCGGCCAGACGCAGCCCGGGCGGCGGGCGGGGCAGTGGGTGGCTGCGCACGCCGCTCCCGGGTCTCCCGCCCGCCCGCGGGGGGTCCTCTCGGGAGACGCGGGCTTCCCCGGGCCTGGCCCCTCCAGACGTGGGTGGGTGGGTGGCGGGGGCCTGGGGTCTCCTGACCCGCCGGGGGGTGCCCGGACCCCGCCCCCAGCCCTCCTCTGGGCTGACCTCACGCCCGCCCTCCCCCGCCGTCTGGAGGCCCGGGAGCATCGGGAGGGGCCGGGTTCTGGCCGGACACTTGCTCTCAGGACTCCCCGGGCCTCGGCTCCCTCCCCCACCCCCTCCCTTCCCCGTCCCCGTCCCCCTCCCCTCCCCCTCCCCGTCCCCCTCCCCGTCCCCCTCCCCCACACGCGCGCTCCGCCGTGCCAGAATTCAAGGAGCGCGGAGGCGCTGGCACACAGTGGGTCCCCCCACAAAGGCGGTCCTTTCCCTCGCCCCCCACGCCGGTCCTGAGGAGGGGTCGCGGGTGGTTTCCTTTAAGGACGGTGGGGGAAGGGGCTGCCCGCCGCCCCCCCCCCCCCCCTCCCTCGCCCCAGCCCCGGGGGCCCACAGCCCGGGCCCCGCGCCAGCGCATGCGCCCGCCGGTGAGCGCGGTCTGCTCACCGACAGTCGGACTGGCCGACGCACTGGCGGCCGATCGCCTCGACGGGACAGCGCCAGGAGAGGGGACGCGGCTGGACAGCGAGATGGCCGGCCACACGCAGCAGCCCAGCGGGCGCGGGAAGCCCGGCCCGGCGCCCCCCTCGCCTTCCCCCGGCCCAGGCCCGGGTCCCGGCGCCTCGGAGCCGGTGACGCTCAAGAAGGAGATCGGGCTGGTGAGCGCCTGCACCATCATTATCGGTGAGAGGGGGTGGGGGGCCCCTGATGGGCGGGGGGCCTAGAATGCGGGCTGAAGGCTTGAGGCGCACCTGCCCGTGGGACCCTAGGGGAGAGCACCTGCCGTGTCGTCCTTCACAGGGACCTCAGGCTTCTTGTCCCCACCTCCCCAGGCGCCTGGAACGTTTGTGCGTTGAGGAAGGTGCGGGATCCTCCCGCAGCTGGGAGCTCATCCTGCCTTGACTTGGCCGTGGGGCTGTGGCCTGGCGGCTACCCTCCGCTTTCTCATCTGTGAAGTGGACCGCGTTGTGGTCTTGCTTGAAGCGCAGGGGCCTTGCAAGTGTGGGGGCTGGACAGGCTGGCCCGGCTAAGGCCTCAAGTTCTGGGCTGTGACTCAAGCTAGGTCCCTATTGTGTGCACGGTCCCGGGGCCGTGCTGTGGGAGTGATTTAGTCTCAAAAGCAGGAGGGCCTGTGGGGAGACTTGTCAGACAGAGCCAGCCCAGGGGGGGAAATAGGTGCAGGGCGTATTTCCTGCAGCTTGATGGGGAGGAGGCCAGTGCTGAGGTGGGACAGACCGAGCCTACAGAAAAGCCACCTGCCCCCTGAGCTGGGATCCCAACAGGCACTCGCGTCCCAGCTTCCGCACCTGAGAATGGGTCTGTGTGTCAGGCCCCCAGATGGGGACTTCGACATAGATGGCGGGCTCATGGACAGTGAGAGCAGTGGGAGGATCTTCCTCCTTCGGTCCCAAGTCACCAGCACTGACTTCTTGGGAACTGGCTAACCAGTCCTGTGCCTGTGTCGCGCCCGGTGCTTCAGAGATCTGCCTGTGTCCCAGGAGTCATGGCTGGAGGGGTGAAGGACAGGGGTCTTGACTGCTCTCAACCTGCCATCTCCCCAACCAGTGGTACATCCACTGCCCACCCATTTCCAGACCCCTGCCTGGGGATGGAGAGAGTTAAGGGCTCAGGAGGGCAGACGAGGATCTTCATTCCTCCTCTGCTCCACGCTGGAAGCTCCTGGACCTGGCTGGGGCTGGCTCTTGGCTAGTGTCTGCCCCCACCCCAAGAGTTGCCTCAGAACACAGCCCCGGTGCAGGTAGCTCTCTGCCTTTCCATGGCCCCTGGAACGGCCTCTTCCAGGAGCAGGTCCTGCCCTGGCCCCGAGACCTTTTTGGGGTGCCCAGCTCACAGGACGGGCTGGTTCAGAGATTTGGCTGGCATACTGATTAGAGCTTTGTCCCAATCCACACTCTTTCCAGGAGCTGTGCCCCCAGGAAGGGGAGGCTGACACAGCAGGGAGGGGCCGAGAGGCTGGGGTCCAGAGGCATGCTGGAGCCAGCTGCACTGCTCTTCCTGGGCCACCTCAGCAAGTCCAATGTCCTCGAGCTGTCTTCCTACGCTGCCTCTCCAGGGGTGACTTGCCCCCCAAGGGTGGCAGACTCAAGAGCAGAACACAGATGACCTAACCCCAGCCCAGGACACTCTGTGGTGGTCCAGGAACCCTGCTTGGGGAACTTGGAAGGGTAACAGCAGACAAGAGGCTGGAGTGGGCAGGAGACAGGCCATCATCAACCTGAACAGAAGGTGACAGGAGAGGAGGGAGGAGGAAGGTATGGACTGAGTCAGGGTCTCCTCTGCCCTCCCCAGCTGATGCCCTGAAGGCCCCCACCAGCTCCCATTCACTGTTCTAGGGGGCCAACATCCCACTTTCCTCTCCTGGGGAACCTTCTCAAAATCAAAACTGTCTGTCAAGTATCATAATTTAGCTTTAAAGAGCTTGAGAGCTTTTAACCTTACTCCACAATCTTTGTTACCAGTTACTGAACTTATCTCCACAGCTTCCAGACACACTTCCCAGGAGGCCCTATTCTCCCTTCCCTTGTACCCCCTCCCCCGTCCCAGGCGGAGGAGCAGGGCTTCGGGGAAAGGCTTTGGGCTGGAATATGACTCCACCTAAAATGTGCTGTGGACAGCACCTGCTGGCCTCTGTGGACACAACTGGAGGGGAACAGCCTGGACCAGTGGTCGGCAAACTGCGGCTCGTGAGCCACGTGTCACTCGCAAGCCTCGGTTTGCCGCTCTGTTGATTAATAAGTTTGCCGACCACTGGCCTGGATGAAAAAGAGCCAGACAGGGTGAGGCTGTGCGAGACATTGCCTTATCCAATACCTAGTCAGAAACCACTTCTTATCACTATATACAACATGTCTTTTTATCTCGTTTGATTCTCAGGCCTGCCTTACAAGATGAAAACTTGTACACACGTTTTACAAATGTAGCAACTGAGGCTGGAAGTTGCCTAACACTGCTGCAGGGGGTGGGCTCGGGATTTGGGAGCAGATGTGGGTTCATATCCCAGTCCACTGCCTGTCTACACACGGCTCTGGTGCTGGGCCAACTTGGGGCCAGAGTCATGTTCCTTGTGGGAAAGGTAAAGACTGCAGTGGGAGCTCATCCAACCAGGGCTTACTGTGCTCTCCACTGTGGATGGGTGAACAGATGGACAGAAATCTCCCATAGCTTCCACACCCCCACCCAGGATTGCATGGACAGGGTGTCTTGTCCTGATTCGGGGACTGCAGCTAGTTCCCTCTCAATCCACACCCAAGGAAGGGATGTGCCCAGGTCCAGCAGAGTGAGAGTCACCCCTGGTCTGCTGTCCTCTACTCTCACTCTTTGACTCAAGTATCCAGCCCATGTAGGGCTTTGTAGATCAGACTTTATGTTCAGGGACTCGGGGATCTGCTTCATGAATCCATCTCCTTAGGAGCTAATCCTGCCCAGCCAGGCCCCTCTCCGTGGCTCTTCAGGACTGGAGGTGGTTGGGCTGCTGAGAGGATGGCCTTCTCCAGAACCCCAGCCCCCTCCTCACCAAGACCCCAGGAGGCATTAAACCACACAGGAGCTTTTCTGTGCCTCACCACTGCCCTGCCCCCCGTGTATGGAAGAGGAAACTGAGGGCCTCAGGCTGCCACCAGCCCAGGGTCAGATGTCCTTGTGTGCTCTGAGAAGCTGTTGGGGGCGGGGCCTGCCAACGGAGTGATGAATGAGGACACACTCATTCATCTATTTAACAATTGGGTGCTGGAGACACAGCAGGGAGCAGCACAGACAATATCCTTGTCTTGCTAAAGCTGACCAGCATAGAAGTCAAAGGGCAAACAAGATCAGCGAATCAGCCGACAGGTGATGATAGGTGTGCTAAGGTGAGAAAATTCAGGCAGGAGAGAGAGTTGCAGATAACAGGAGTATAGAGTCAGGAGTGGGGTGGGGCCATAGTTTTCTGGCTTCTTTTCTTTTTGTGATGGCTTCGAACAGAAGAGGGATGGCATGAGATGGGATGGGAGGGGCGAGGAGGGATGCGATGGACTCCCCAGGGAGCAGAGGCTATCCCTGAGCAAGGACTGAAGCAGGAAGCCTGGCCAGGGGGGCACTCGAGTCACCTGGGGAAGAGGTGACAGTGGCTCAGAACGGGGTGCCAGCAGGGGAGGGGCTCAGAGGAGGTTCCGTTCTGGTGTGTTTGGTAGGTAGAGCGAAAGGCTTTGTGATGATGAAGCATGTGTGAGGACACGGGAAAGAGAGGATGTGGCACCAAGGCTGGGTTTGAGCAGGTGGGAGCACGGTCTGCCATTTATTGATCGGGGGAGGACTGAGAGGAGCAGGTTTGGGAGAAACGGGGCTAACAGACAAGCATCCTGTTCTGAACGTGTGAGAGGAGTGATGTCCATTTGTTGAGTGATCAATTGGTTATACTGGTTTAGTTTAGCAGGGAGGTCATGCTAGGGATGTGGGAGCTTCCAGCAAAATCTGGGGTCCTGGATAAGGTCTCCAAGGGAGTGAGTGTTGAAAGAAAAAGGAAGAGGCCCCAACACTACGCCCCAGGCACTTGCTGTCTAGGATTTAGGAGAAATGAGAAGGGACCAGCAGAGGACGGGAGAAGGAGCAGTCAGCGAGGAGGGAGGGCCAGGGGACTGCCCTGTGGGTGATGCTGAGGCAAGTGTGATGAGGCCTGGGTTTGCTGCTGGGTGCAGCGGCATGGAGTCACCCAGGCACCTGGCGAGACTCGGTCTGGATACAGGCACGCATGAGGCCCGCTAGACGGGGCGGGGCCGGGCTGAGCAAGCCAGGCAGAGAGAGCTCTACACTCCGGCTCAGCCCTCTCTCAAAAGGAAAATGGGTTAGGCCGGACAAGCATGCGGCCAATTGGCAATTCCAGACATGTCCTGGAAATGTCCCCGCTCACCTCCCTAGAGCTCTTCCAAGACCTCAGGAGGCACTTTTGTCCCCCTGGAGGGGTGCCTGACACACTCACGATGACATTCACGTGCTTAAAAGCACAGGCCAACAGCGGGGACCCCAAATTAGGGCCATGACTTCTGACTCCAGGGCATTGAGGTCCCATGTGGGCCAGGCCTCCAAAGACAAGATAGGGTGGCCTGAGGTGTCTTTAAAGGAGATGACAAAGCTAACTAAGATCCATAGGTACTTCCTGGGGCCTCCGATGTGCCAGCTGGGGTGGGGGCATGCCCACATCACTGCCTCATCTCCCCATTTTACTGACAAGGCTGAGAGATGAAGTACCTTGTCCACAGTCCCCATCACAAGGGAACTGTGATTTGAACCCAGATCCGGGAGTCTCAACTAGTAAATGCCATTGCCCATGGCCTAAGGACCTTGGGACCTACCAGTGAGAATCTGAAGCTCTTTGCAGCGTTTGTCTCTTCCAGAGAATGTGGAAGCCAGAGGCCTCATTGATCCAGCCCTCATGGGAAGTGCTGGGACTCATGGCCCAGAACAAAGGAAGAAGGCCTGGCCCCTGGCCAGTCCCTGATCAGGCCCAGCAGGGCAATGGGACCACACTGCCTAAAAGAGTCGGGGACTGGCAAAGCAGGTCTGAGGTGACCCAGCACAGGGAGCTCCATGGAATGGGGCAGAGTCCAAGTTATTGGGCCAAGGTGGGCAGTCAGAAAGGGCTTCCTGGGGGTGGTGTTGCTGCTGAGAGGCCAGTGAGTTGGGGAGAGACCTTCATGGTGGGGAGCAGGTTTCCTTGGGGACCACGTAGATGTACAAGATACATGTACCCTGCCCAGCAGTGCCCCTGCCAGAGTCAGGGTTAGACCAGCCCTCTGTTGCCCCTTAGTCCAGTGGCGCTACCTGGCAGAAGGGGAAACGGGCCCAGAAGGGCAGGGCGGCCTGAGGCCACACAGCCAACTCCTGAAAGAGTTTCTAGGGCTGAAGGATGGTGCCGGCGGGGGCCTGACAGGACTTCCCTGCCCCCTCCCCCATCAGACTGTGCACTCCCCCCACACACACCAAAGGCAGCTGGCTCTTTCCGCCACCACCACCTCCACAGTCCACCCCTGTGACCTTCATGGTCCGCTGTCCCCAGAAATAGGTCAGTGTGCACCGCAACAGCCAGGAGAAGAATGGCCCTTTCTTCATTCCTCCCAGGATCCGGTAAGCCCCTTCAGGCCAAACATCTTAATGTGATAAAAACCTTCGGCAGCAAAGGGAAGAGGGGGCGGAAGAGAGAAGAAGGAGTCTCATCACATCCTGTCCACCAGCCCGGGAGTTCTGTGCCCTCCCCCACACCCTACCCCCCCAGCCCCCTGCCCAGGACCTGCATGGATCACACAACAGCTGTCCCATTGGATGGATGGGAACACGGAAACCTTGGAACCACATTTCTCTAGCCCGTCACCAGGCAGACACCTGAGCAGGCACCTGGCAGTGTGCCCCAGCCCAGCCCATGTTCCCTGGTTCCGGTCCCTCCTCCACTTCCCCCAGCAGCTGGGCCTGGGCACTGCCATCCCTGAGTCAGGTCGAGCTGGTTCTGCTGGGCCCGAGCTGAGGACTGCCAGGGAGGCCTGCACCCACCACCACCAGAGCATTGGGCAGGCACCCTGCACACCTCCGCACAGCTCCATGGTCCCTTCCCCGCCTCCCCTGACAGCATGCAAGCCCTGGAGGCCCCACCGCTGTACCCACTCCTTGCTCTCTGCCGCTCACCCAAGCCCACTGCCCCTAAGCTCCTGGCAGAGCCCCACCCAGCCATGGGCTGGGCCAGGGTCGAGAGCAGCCTGTGGACCTTCGCAGGGCTTCCTGCCCCTTCTAGCTCAAACCTGCAGCTACCCCGGCCCCAAGGACCTGGGGCATTAGCTGGCACACCTGTTCCTTTGAGCCACACGGGAGTAGTCCTTGCTGTAGCCTGAGCCATGTGTCCCAAACAACAGTGATCCCTCCCCCCCAACCCCTCCCCAGTACTGAAGCCCCCAGCCTCTGGGCACAGGCTAGTGATAGGTCCCTTTAGGACCCCAGTGTCCAGCACAAGGTACCAGGTTGGCTCCCCTGAGTGCTGTGCCCTTGAGGCCCGGCCAAGCTGAATTGTGTAGAGTGGTGGGGTCCCCACGGGGTGCGTGGTTCGGGCTCTGGATGTCCCAGCACCAATGCACCTAGCTCCTGACTAGGCCACCCAGCCCCCGCTGGCTTCCGACCCCACTGGCGCTGGCAACTCCCCCTCCAGCAGGTCCTGAGAACACTGACTCCCCTGCCAGGTACAGCGAACTCAGAGCGTTTCAGAAACCCACCAGCCCACCCAGGACCTGGGCCCTGGAGTGGGCGAGGGAGGTTGCGCCTCCACCCCTGGAAGCAGGCTGAGCGGCGGGGGGACGGGCATTCCCTCGACCTTATCTGGATGTATTTAGGGCTCCGGGGATGTGACTGGAAAACCAAGTGGGCCGTGGTGGCCGTCAGACTGGGAATCTGTGTCGGCTGGGGGCGGGGGTGGAGGGCAGCACGGTGAACAAGGGTGGACAAGGCATGCATGCTGATTGGCAGCCACGGCTGTGTCCTCTTCCAGACCCGCCTGTGGGCGTGGCAGGCGGAGGAGCAGGCTCTGGGCTGGTGGAGGTGCACTCTACGCGGGCCACCGGCCCAGGGAGGCAATCCTGTTGCGGGCAGAGCCCTGCGTCCCCGTGCTGCTCTTTCATTCATGTCCTCTCGGGCAAGTCCCAGGGCAAACCACCAGCGAGGTGGCCTGACTCATTTGCACAGATGAGGAGACCCAGGTCCCCCAGAACACTGTCCCCTCTGAGCTCTGGTTACAGGGAGCTCAGGCCTAAGCGGGTGCTCAGAGTCTTGCTGATCCTGGAACTGCCCTGCAGACCCTGAGTTGGCCCCTAAGTACTTCCCACTGTTCCATCCAGACACTCTGAGTTGAAGGAGCACTGTGCTCCCCTCTTAATGCACAGCCCCAGGGCAGGGCAGGCCTTCCATGACCCCAGCAGGTTCACATGCACTGAACCTGGAAGCCAGCCACCCTCTGCTCCCCTTCCTGGTGCCTCTCCGGGAGGGCTGAGCGGAGACTGCTGCCCCCACTGCAGAGATGAGGCAATCAGTCATTTGCATCAGGACACTGATGCCACTTGGGGCATTAGGTCAGTTATTCTTCCGTTAGTTTACCCAACGATGTGTGCTGAGCACCTACTATGTGCTGAGGAATTGAGGTGCGTGAAAGCAGGTGAGGCTGCAGACAGTACACAGAATCATGCACATGAAAGTGGAAAGTACATCTGGATACAGCTGAAGGCTTCCCTCATGGTATCTCGCTGAACCCTCACGGTAGTCCTGCTGTACAGACAGACCCAAGTGCTGACCTGAGCCAGGCCATGGTTTCCCATTGGGGTCCTGGTTTTAGAGCGGTGACCTGTTTGCAGCTAGTGGGCTGGCCCAAGGAGAGAGGCAGTCTGTGTCCAGACCCCAGGCTGGGCCAACAGTCCCACTCTAGTGCCCTCTCCACGCCTTCCCATCATGCAAGGCATGGAGAGGGCACTAACCCTGAAAACGGACCCTACTGGCCCTTGCCCAAGACCTAAAGCATTGCCACCGTGCCCGGAAACAGGAATCGTCAGAGTCAGTGCCTGTCGCCAGGGCCCTGGCTGGGTGCCTCCAGGAACCCAGGAAGCAAGCAGGGAAGCTCCTGGCAGGCACGGGGAGACGGAGGGTAAAGAAATGAAGAACAGGGCGCTGCCTGGGAACCACGGGTCTGTGAAGTGGGAAGAGGAGCCCAAACCAGCAGGGTCCAGGAGGGCTGCATAGAGAAGGTGCCCCTTCCTGAGTCACTCCATGAGTTGGGACTTCAGCCGACAGGAAAGTGTCACGGTCAAGGACTTGCTTTAAGAGGCCAGCTTTGGCCAGCAGATTGGAAGTCGGACAGGTGACGAGGCTTGAAAAAACTGGAGGCCTCAGCTGGGGTCGAAGCGCTGACCTGGGCCCTGTGGGTTGAATGCACAGGAGTGGCCCCCACTCTGCCATTGCTCAGGTGGCTGAGCCTCTGGGCTTGACCCCCCTCCTGGGAGTAAGTGGGGGTGGGGGAGGAGCAGAGGAGCAGGACCATCTCTGGCAGGGGGGCCTGGCTGCATGGACACGGCCCCACTGCCATGCCGGGGACTAGGGAGAGGACATCATCAGCCCAGAGGGGCGCTGCAGGGCGTGAGGGGCCCAGGGACATCCGCGCCTCCGGCTCTCCTTTCTCCTCCTCCAGGCAGCAGCCTGGCTTCCCGTCCTCATGGAGCGCCCAGAGCCCCACAGGGAAGGCTGATGCCTCTCCATCTCCCCCACAGGGAACATCATAGGCTCCGGCATCTTCATCTCCCCCAAGGGAGTCCTGGAGCACTCTGGCTCTGTGGGTCTGGCCCTCTTCGTCTGGGTCCTGGGCGGGAGCGTCACCGCCCTAGGCTCCCTCTGCTATGCGGAGCTGGGAGTCGCCATCCCTAAGTCTGGAGGGGACTATGCCTATGTCACGGAGATCTTCGGGGGCCTGGCTGGGTAAGTGTGGGCACCAGCGGCGTGGCGGTGGGCGGGGAGCCTCTCCAGAACGGACAGCCAGCCAGGCCTGGACCTGGTTTCCTCTCCCGCTTCTCACCCGGCAAGAAGTTCTGGGGGAAAGGAGGAGGGAAGCGGGTGGAGCTGCTGAGCACCCTCCGAGGCCAGGGTGGCTGAGAACAGTGCCCACCACTCAAGCTGGGCACTGCAGCTGACCCCTCGAACGCTCCGCTTTCTTGTAACTAAAGCTGCTCTCAGCCCCACTCCCCACCCCGTGCTTCTAGATGGGGAGGCCCTGACTGTCTGAAACCTCTAGGTCAGCAGTTCTCAACCTGTGGGTCGCGACCCCTTTGGGGGTCGAATGACCCTTTCACAGGGGTCGCCTAAGACCATCGGAAAATGCAGATATTTACATCACGATGCATAACAGTAGCAAAATTTCATGGTTGGGGTCACCACCACATGAGGAACTATATGCAAGGGTCGCGGCCTTAGGAAGGTTGAGAACCACTGCTCTAGGTAATGCTAGCATCTGCAGAGATGGCCCTGAGTTAGTCAGCCACACGGTGGGGGAGGGGCATGCTGCTCCTGGCGGAGCCCTGCCAGAGCTCCTCTTTCAGTGGCTCCCAATCCTCTGTCCCCGGTGAGCATTCGCTGAGCATCCACAGTGTGAATAAAAGATGTGCCCCTGTCCTCACAGGGCAAACGGGAAACAGCCCCTCAAAAGTGCTTAAAACTCAAAGGGCCCAGCTTTGAGGGTGTGTGCGAGAGGCAGTGGGCCAGCAGCCAAGAGGATGGGGTGCTGACCACTTAGGGAAGGCTCCCAGGAAAAACCACGTTTCCCACAGCTTGGAGGAAGGGTTTTCTCTGTGGAGCAGTTGGAGCACGTGCAGAGGGTGCTGGCCTGGCCAGCTTGTCAGACCCCTGGTAGGCAACAGGGCTGGGAGGGGAGGGCAGGCTTGGGGGGTGGGCAGCTAGGGGATCAGAGCTATTGCAGTTGTCCAGCTGAGCCATGCTGAGGCCTCACTAAAGGAACAAGGAGATTCCAGCCTGGTTCAGGAGGACGTGGTAGCCATCATGGCAGGAGG
Organism: Lasiurus cinereus; assembly: GCA_011751065.1. NCBI lineage: Eukaryota > Metazoa > Chordata > Mammalia > Chiroptera > Vespertilionidae > Lasiurus > Lasiurus cinereus. The sequence goes on along the minus strand of JAAGEH010000452.1, from coordinate 29,738,897 downwards.
GAGAGGTGGATGTCGTGGGAGTGACCCTTGCTTTCCCACTGGCAAACCTCCATAGATGGAGATGGGACGGGAAGGGGGAGGTTGGGGTGGACTTGTTACATGGGTGACGTCTGTGGCATATCTAGGGAAATGCTCAGATATTGGGGGTGGGGTGGAGGGGAGAATCTGGGCTAAGTATAAAAAGTGTGGACCAGGAGATGTCAATGGGGCAGCTATTGATGTGGCCCTGGCAGGGCATGCACACTGCTGGGTGCTCTCCTCTGGGGACCGGCTCCTCACAGGGCCTGGGAAAGCAGAACAATGGTGCTCTGCAGCTAGAGGGAATATAGGGAAGGTGGGCGGGGAGGAGGGCCCAAGACCCTACCTCCTGACTCAGCCTGGAGGAATGCAGTATCAAGCGTTTGCAGAGGGGAACACCCAGCAAGTTGGAGGTGGGGGTAGGGTGGGGGTGTGGAAGGGGCGAGTGGAGTTGGGTTGCCCAGAAGCCAAGGAGTTGGGGAGGGTGAAAAGCCAGGGGGAGGAAGTAGGGCTACAGAGCAAGTGTGAGGACCAAGAGGAAGCCATCAAACTTGGTGCCTGAGCGGTCAGTGGTGTCCCTGGATGAGGCAATTCCGACCCTGGAGAGCTGGACCAGAGGCTGGGTGCGCCCTGGGCGCAGGCAGAACTCCTGGAACAAGTAGGGGACCTCACAGCCTTGAGCAGGGCCCCACTCCTACAAGGGCACCCTGCAGAGAGAAATGGGAAAGAGAAGACGTACATTACTCCCCACCTCCAGCCCGGGCTCTGCAAGGGCTGGTCCCTCAGGGCATCACAGCTCAGAGTTGGTCATCTGAGCCAAAGCGCGGGGCTGAGAGCTGCAGTTGGAACCGAGACTGCTGATTCGTCCTAACCCCAGCCTCAGAGCAGGAAGCAGCCTGTGGCCAGGAGTTGTGTGGCCGTTAGAAAGATGGCTGGCTCCAGCTCACGTGGCTCCATGGTGAAGTGTCCACGTATGAACCAGGAGATCACGGTTCCATTCCAAGTCAGGACACATGCCTGGGTTGCAGGTTCAATCTCCAGCACGGGGCATGCAGAAGGCAGCCGGTCAATGGTTCTCTCTCATCATTGCACTTTCTCTTTCTCTCTCTCTCTCTCTCTCTCTCTCTCTCTCTCTCTCTCTCTCTCTCCCCCTCGCTTCCCCTCCCTCCTTCCTCTCTAAAATTAATGAAAACATATTAAAAACAAATACAAAGGAAGGTGGTTGGTTCCCCGTGGGTTCTTGACACCTGCCCCAGGGCAGCATTTGCTTTTTACCGTGCTGAATGCAGTCTCTACGGAAAGCTGCCTCCTTGGCCCGAAGCCAGCCTCCAGCACTGTGCCAGCCCTTGGGTCCCAGGACCCAGGGTGCAGCCCGACCCCACACCTGCGTCTGCCACTTGAGTCCTCACTCGTTTCAGCTTCCTGCTGCTCTGGAGCGCAGTCCTCATCATGTACCCCACCAGCCTGGCTGTCATCTCCATGACCTTCTCCAACTACGTATTGCAGCCCGTGTTCCCCAACTGTATCCCCCCCGCCGCAGCCTCCCGGGTGCTCTCCATGGCCTGCCTGAGTGAGTGCCCACCCTGGGGTGGGGCGGGGCCTCTGCTGGGGGAGAGGGGGAGGCTCCTCCAGCTGCCAGCCCCCTGGGGAGGGAGAGGCACGCCACCCCCTGCAGCTCCGGCTGCACTGGGCTGTGGCCTCCAAGGAGGGTCTTAGGCGCTCCTCGGCCCCCTTGCCTTTCCTTCCCAGTGCTCCTGACATGGGTGAACAGTTCCAGCGTGCGCTGGGCCACACGCATCCAGGACATCTTCACCGGCGGAAAGCTGCTGGCCCTGTCGCTCATCATTGGCACGGGCTTTGTCCAGATCTTCCAAGGTAGGGCCAGGGTGGGCCTGTGCCAGGGCTAGAGAGAGGAAACTGACCCTTGACCTCTGGACCCCCAGGACATTTCGAGGAGCTGAGGCCCAGCAATGCCTTCGACTTCTGGATGACACCCTCTGTGGGTCACCTGGCCCTGGCCTTCCTGCAAGGCTCCTTCGCCTTCAGCGGCTGGAACTTCCTCAACTATGTCACCGAGGAGCTAGTTGACCCTCGAAAGTGAGTGCCCCTGGCTGGGCCTTGGGGAGGGGTGCAGCCCGGCCATGGGAGAAGCAGCCTCCCTGACAGACCACTGCCGCCTGTGACTTGGTCTGGTCAGCTGCCTGCCCAGGCCCCTGCCCATGGGAATAGCTCTGGCTAGCCGGGGCGCTGTGTTCCAGCCTGGCCCTGTGTGGCTGTGGGCAAGTCACGGCCCTTTGCTGGGCCTCCGAAACACGGACTATCAATGTTCTGCTCCACATGGATCCAGCTATTTGCTTTTGGCCAAAAATTATGCATGTGCACACAACATGGCCCCTGCAGATTAAGCCAGTGGCTCCATCTGATGCTCAGCCAGGGACCCCAGAGTGAGCAGTCCCAGCAAGGGCTGGGCTGATCGGGGGTCCCGGGGAGACCCAGGGTCTGTGGACTGAGCTCTCAGGGCACTACCGGGATTGTGAAGGCTGATTTGGGCTGTATGCAGCTTCCTCTTTATGTGCAGACATTAGACTCAGCCTCATCTGCCCCTCCTCCCACCAGCCTGTGCCCAGGCTGGGTTTAGGGAGCTGAGGGGGTGCGAGACAGATAACAGTGCTGCCCCCTCCCCTGCCCTCAAGGCCCCCATTAGATGCAGGGGATGGACACAAAGCTGCCTCTGTTGCTGGATCCCCTGGTCCTCCCCTCTCCTCACCCCTGGAACCCACCCCAACCCCCAGAGAGCAGACACTGACGTACCCTCACCACTGCCCCAGGAACCTACCTCGAGCCATCTTCATCTCCATTCCACTGGTCACCTTCGTGTACACCTTCACCAACATCGCCTACTTCACTGCCATGTCTCCCCAGGAGCTGCTGGCCTCCAACGCAGTGGCCGTGGTGAGTGGGGCCCCCCTCGGTCCCCCGCCCTGCCCTGCCCCCACCCGGCCTCATGCACTGCCTCTCTCCTGTGCTCGCGCAGACCTTCGGGGAGAAGCTGCTGGGCTATTTTTCTTGGGTCATGCCCGTCTCCGTGGCACTTTCCACTTTCGGAGGGATCAATGGCTACCTGTTCACCTCCTCCAGGTGCCCGGACTGGGGAAAGGGTGGTCCCGCTGAGGCAAGGTAGGTGCCCTGGCACGCACGCAGTGCTGGGGGCCAGAGGATGAGAAACCCTGCAGGTGGGGCCCTCCTGAAGCTGGGACAATGAACACCCCATTAACAAATATCTGATCCCAACTCAGGAACCAAAAGCAAGAGGGAGGCAGGCGAGAGGTGGGGAAGAAGGGCCCAGTGGGCTGTTGGGGCCTAGAGCAAGGGGTCAGAGACGACAACCAGAGGGATAGCAGGTCTTGAGCGGAGATCCACGGCTGGGCTCCCAGCCCCCACCCATCTCTGTCCCCCAGGCTGTGCTTCTCCGGAGCCCGAGAAGGGCACCTGCCCAGCCTACTGGCCATGATCCACGTCAGACGCTGCACCCCTATCCCTGCCCTCCTCGTCTGCGTAAGTTGGGTGACCCAGGCTGGTAGGGCAGGAAGCCCAAGCCACCAGCAATGTGGGTGGTAGCGGGGATGTGCTCTGGCCCTCGTGGGCAGCCCACGGAGGGAGTGGGGAGGGTCAGGGCTCCCCGACTTCCTGACCTGAGCCCGCAGCCCCAGGACAGCCTGCAGGGCTGACAGGAGGCAGGCGGGAGGCCAGCCCTCAGCTCGGTCCTCTCCCAGTACGGGGCCACGGCGGTTATCTTGCTTGTGGGAGACACGTACACGCTCATCAACTACGTGTCCTTCATCAACTACCTCTGCTATGGCGTCACCATCCTGGGCCTGCTCGTGCTGCGCTGGAAGCGGCCGGCGCTCCACAGGCCCATCAAGGTGAGAGCTTCACCCACTTGGGCATCCGTGGCAGGCGATAACAATAATGGGGGTTCCAGCTTTCGCCACGGGGTAGGCCCTGCTCGGGATCTGGTGTGCACTGGCCTCTTTAGTCCTCATCACAGCCCCATGAGGGGGGTGATTTGAATACCCCCAGGCTGTAGATGGAAAAGTGAGGCTAAGACACTTACACATGAGGGTGAGTCCATGAGCTCACACCAAAACAGAAGACCCTAAGCTGAGCTAAAAGAAAAGTCTGCCTGTTTGCAAATCAATCCTTGAGCTGGAGAAGTGTTCAGTGCCTTAAGTGTGACAGGCCAAAAACGATTTGACCCACCCCTAAGTGCAAGCCGCACGTCCACATACAACCACTGCAGAGCTTGGACCTGCTGACGCTGCCAAATCCTTCATAATCTGGCCAGCTGGCCATCCATGCATGGGCTTCCAGTGTGTTGGGCTGCTGCCAGAGGGGACCAGCCCCCTCGGGGGTCAGCTCTCAGGAAAGGGTGGAAAGGGCCCCCGGGGTGGCGGGGCAGGAGTGGGGGATGGGGGGCCCGCACCACTGGTGCTCCGCTCACTCACCACAGGTGAACCTCCTTGTCCCCGCTGCGTACTTGGTCTTCTGGGCATTCCTGCTGGTCTTCAGCTTCATCTCAGAGCCCATGGTGTGTGGGATCGGCGTCATCATCATCCTCACCGGGGTGCCCATTTTCTTCCTGGGAGTGTTCTGGAGAAGCAAACCAAAGTGTGTGCACAGACTCGCTGGTGAGCCGGGCAGCCGTCCCCCAAGTGCCAGGGCTAGAGATGGGACTCTTTAGGGGGTTCGCCCTTGAGCAGGGTCTACCAGCCGCTGTGCTGGCAACGCAGGGCCTAACCTGCACCAACTGTCTCCCCACAATGTGGCCCAAGTGTCCAGGACCCACCACAAATGGAGCAGCTCTCTGAGAACCCCTTTCCCACGGGGTCAGATCCCAAGGTCCATCTGTCTGTCTGTCTGTCTGTCCTAGAGTCAATGACACGCTTGGGGCAGGAGCTGTGTTTCGTGGTCTACCCGCAGGGCACTCCCGAGGAGGAGGAGAATGGGCCCTGCCAGCTCTCCTCGCTGCTCTCCGCCGCGGAGAAGCCCTTGAAGATGCAATGAGACACTTGTGGAGCCTGAAGCGGCTATTTCTGTTTACATGTTGTTTATTGAGGAGGTGTTTTGCAAAAAAAAAAAAAATTGTTTTTCCTGGAAAAAAAGAGTTCCCACTCTTAGAGGCCTATCATAAGGAAGCCCTAAGACGTGGACTAGGTCCCCTGCCAGCACGGCCCTCGCAGGCTTTTCCTGAAAAGATGGATGAATAAAACAGGGCTGGTGGTGCACTTGTCTCAGGTGAGACCCGAGCGGGCATAACTCTGAGGGCATCGGGGGAGCAGGGGGGAAAGGTGCCGGCAGGCTCTGGAGGAGGGCCCCTGTATCCGGGGCTCTTCCACGGGAGCCGTGCACTTCCTCTCTGGGACTGGCAGCTGGGTCCAGCGCCACCACTGCCCCAAAGGGACATTGAGGATTAGGAAGCAGCTGGGGTGCCCTCCCCAGGCCCAGCAAGACCAGGCTGAGGCTCAGCCTCTCCCACCCCCTGGGAGAGTCCACGGATTCCCTCCAGAGCGCCCTCTGTTCACCTAAATCCCCACGCAGTGTGAGGACTTCGGAGCTCATGCCTCACCCTAGTTTACAAGGAAGGACGCGGAGGCCCTGAGACAGGAAGGGATGGATTTGGCCACTGTCACCTCGTGCCGCAGCCTCTGTCCCCTGAGAAAAAGCATCGAGCAGCATCTCCCAGGGCCTCGGGGCCTGTGAGAGACCCACGGCCTCCCTCTATCCCCCACCCACATTTTCAGTGCCCCAGTGCCCAGGAGACTGACCCTTCCAGCTAGAGGGCAAGGGTCATCAGCCTGACCGGGGCAGAAGCCTCTAACCCAGTTCCTCCAGGCCTGCTGGGAGGATGGAGAGCTCAGTGCCAACAGAGCGGGATCTACCGTGGACGGATTTCATGTGCCCACAGCTGTGTTCAGTTCTGGCACAGCTCTGGCGCCCTCTAGGGTGAATGAAGTGAGAAGCCTCAGACAGCACCCAGAAAGCTCTCCCCTGGTCCTCCTGCTTCTCTGGAAATGGGTTCACAGAATGGAAGGGGCCCGGTGGGGGTGGGAGGAGTGTTAGAAGTGAGACCCCAGGTGTCTGTGTGGACACTGGGGCCACACCAAGGGGCTCATCATTCCACTCCCCACCTTGCTAAAGCCCCCACAGCTTCACCCGCCTTGCCCACCAGAAGTGGGGATGCTGATGCGGCAAACTGGCAAGATTCTGGGTGGGCCGCACCTCAAGAAAGAAGGACGCAGAGGCAGGGTAGAAACAACTGTATATTCCCTGGTTACAAAGCGGGGCTGTGGCAGTCACCAGCGCGTCTGGTGGGTCAGCAGACCAGCAGGGCCTCGTCGTCACTGGCCTCCAATGTTGGGGAGCAAGAGGGTGGGGGACTCCTGCAGACACCCAGTGCCTCTGGTGGGTGGGGGCCCAGGGTGTTGCTGGCAGTGGAGGCTAGGGATTGAGGGTCCTGAGCCGAGCAGGGCTCCAGAGGCGTGTCCACAGAAGCTGGGCTGTCCATCAGAGGGTCCCTGCAGGCCTTTCTGTCCTTGTCCATTGGCCTGTACTCTGGGTCCTGCAGGCTCACGGGGGGCAGCACAGAAGGTCCCACCTCTGGTGCATGGACGGGGGCACTGGAAGTTCCATCTCCGGCTGCCCCAGGACTGCCTGTGTCCGTAAGGGGTGCTGGGGGGTCCAGGGTGGCCCCTGGTGCAGGCTGGAGGAGCCCGTCACCCAACACTGTCTGTGAGGTGTGCGCAGCAGTCAGCAGTGGGATCTGTCCTCGCGGCGCCCGAGGCCGGTGAAAGAGCCGGTTCCACAGGCGACCGAGCCGGCGGCGGGAGGGTCCTCTGCGGGAGGCATGCCTGCGCATCTGTCGCCGCATGGCTGTGCGAAGGTTCTGTAGCACGGAGGCCTGGAGGGTGGGTGGGCGGCTGAGGGGCAGAGGTCACCACGACCCCCAAGGGACTCGAGACCCCAGGGGACCAATTTGTCCTCTCCATCTGGCCGTGGCCCCCATGTCACCCTCCCCGGGCCTCACTTCCCCCCTCCACATACCCCACTTTGTCGCAGCGTCCCCCAAGGTCCAGCCGGGAGCCGGGGACTGTGGGGTCTCACGCCCTCTGGCACTCACCTGGGATGCGCTGTAGACGGGAAAGTCCTCCACGGGTGGAATGAGGCCCTGTGCAATGAGCTGCCCATAGGACGGGGGCGCCTCCCTCCGCACAAACTCAGCCTCGAGGCGGGTCATCTGCGTCTCAAAGGCCCTGAAAGCAACGGGCAGAAGGGCAGCATAGCAGGTCTGGCCGGGACCCCACACTCCCCACCGCCCATGGGGCACGGTGCCAGGGCTTAGGCAGGACGTGGGCCCCGCCACACCCTCCAGACATCCTGAGGTGCCTGGACCCTGGATGCACAGGAGAAGTCCCACATGGGTGGCCCGAGCCCCAATTCACCCACCACTGTAGGAACAGTGAGCCCAGGGCCTCTCGCCAAAGAAATGAAGAAGCCGAGGCTCACGGCCTGCGACCCCGGCACCGGGCCGCCGTGAGGCCCGCCCGCCCACCTGTACTCCTGCGTGCGCAGCGAGTAGAGCTTGAAGGCACAGCCCAAGGCAATGACGAGCAGCAGGCCACAGACCAGGCTGCCGATGAGGGCGGCGGTGATGACCTTCCGGGGCACAGCCGCCAGGCAGCCGTGCTCGTCGCTGCCATCCTGACAGTCCTCCTGGCCGTCGCAGCGCCACGTCTCAAAGATGCACAGGTTGGTGCCGCAGTGGAAGGTGCCAGGCTGGCAGGAGAAACAGTTCTTCTCGTCCGCGCCATCGGGGCAGCTCTTCTGGTTGTTGCAGCGGTCGGCGGGTGCATAGCACAGGCCGCTGCCACCCTCGCAAGGGTACTGGTCCGGCGGGCAGGCGGGGCAGCCCTGCTCATCGCGGCCGCTGGCACAGTGCCACCAGCCATCGCAGCGCTGTGGCTCCGAGAAACAGCCCTGTTCACCTGTGTCGCCCAGGTAGCCCTCCACGCTGCTCCCGCACGGCTGCTCCCACGGGAGGCAGTAGCCCTTCACCTGGTAGGTGGCGTTGAAGCCGTGGCCAGCGCTGCGGGCGCGGGCGTGGTAGGCCACGGTGAGGCGGCCCTGCGCAGCCTCCAGGCTCACGGGCCGGTGGTTGCTGCGGTAGGACAGGGTCTGCAGCAGGCGGTCCCCTCGCTCCCCCAGGCCCTCGTACACCTGCACGTAGTCGTCATAGCCCAGCCGCAGCTCCAGCTGCAGCAGCACCCGCCGCGTGTCCTGCGTGTCCACCAGCCACGTGCAGTGAAGGTCCGAGGGCCCGCGGGCCGCACCAAACAGGTCTGGGGAAGCAAAGGAGCCGTAGAAGCTGCCCAGCCGCCGGCCACAGGCCAGGTCCGGGCAGCCGGCCTCGTCGGAGCCGTCGCCGCAGTCCTGCATGCCGTCACAGCGCCGCTCCGCAGGCAGGCAGCGCGTGGAGCGGGCCCCGCTGCAGGGGAAGGTCCCCCCGGGGCACAGGCTGCCGGGTGGCTCTGAGGCAGGTGCTGAGCAGTTGCCCTCGTCTGAGCCATCGCCACACTCATCCACGGTGTTGCACTGCCACGGGCCTGGCAGGCACTTGCCATTATCACAGCGGAACTCATCTGCCTGGCAGGATGCCTGGCCTAGTTTCCCTGTGGAATGAAGAAAGCAAGCAGGGGAAGACAGTCAGCGGGGCGCAGGGCCTCCTCCAGCATGGGGCCTGCGGGCCAGGAACGGACAGAGTGGCTCCCCGCTTCCGGTGGGGCCTCTGCAGGGCCTAGGAAGAGGAGGAGCCCCTGGCCTCTCCTCAAAGCAGGCGCAGACACTAGGACACCCTGATCATGCCAGCACATAAAGACCCCTCGAAATGCCAGGTAAACTAAGTCCCTGACCTGAGAGTTCAGGGTCAGCTTGGGGTGAAGGGGTGAGCCCCAACTCTAACCAATTCAGGAGTGGGATCAGTGACCTGGAGGGACTCCAAGGTTCCCTGAGGCAGCAACATGATGCGTCCCCGTCCCCCCACTGTGCTCGGCCTGAAGGGGTTTCTGGAGGAGACCCAGCAGGGAGGGGGCAGAGGGAGGGTGCTGCCACGGCCCAGGCGCCCCCCTGGCGCACGGAGTGCTCTGTGGTGCCCTGTGGTGCCCTGTGATGCCCTGATGCCAATGTCACCTCGGATGTATGAGAGACGAAAGCCCTGGGCCTGGCCGGAGCTGGAGGCATCGGAGTGGAAGAAGATCCAGACATGGTCCCGGGCGGAGATGAAGGCAGGCGGGATGGCGGAGCCGCAGAGCCGGAAGGCCTCCTGGCGGGGTGGGGCCGCTGGGCCCAGCATGAGCCAGTCCAGGGAGCACTGGTGGGACTCCTCCACATCAAAGTTGCGGAAGCTGCAGGGTTGGGGAGGCAGGCAGGTCTCATGTGGCCGAGGACCAGCAGAGAACCATCGGGCCTGAGTCTAGAACAAGGATGGCCAGCCCCACCCCGCGCCTCCTCTCCTCCACTCCCAGACACCTAGGGATCTGAGGACAGATCCAAGGAGAATGAAAGACTGTGAACAGCATCCTTCACATCAGCCCCCTGCAGCTCTGGGGAGGCCTTGTCAGCACCCACATAGCATCCCCACCCCAAAGCCGAAGGGGAGCCCCAGTCAGGAGCCCCATCTTGGGCAATTCCTTCCCCTGATATCCTCCCAAGTGGGGAGACCCCAGGCCCCAGATCCCACCCACACTGGGTCTGCTGGGATAGACCCTGCACAAACTCGCAGGCCTGTGCACTGTGGGGGAGGGGCATGCCCCAGAGCTGGCTAGTCTCGGGCTAGGTGACAGCTTGTCACCGGGGAAGAAACACATCAGCCCTGGACCGCTGGCCCAGGCTGCGGGACGAGCAGATCACAGGGCCCGGAGCCTTGGGAGAAGGGTGAAGTCTGGGAAGAAAGTATGCCTGAGAGCCACGGCCCTGTGGCCACGGGAAAGCAGGCACAGACGCTAGGACACCCGATCCTGCCAGCACATCCCACGCTTTCAGCTAGGGAGTAACAGGGGCCTTCTGGGCTTGGCATTTAGGAGAGTGACTCCCCAGCCAAATATCCTGGTGGCCCCCCAGGCCAGGAGTTCCAGCCTCAGTTCAGCATCTGGTCGTCCCACCCCATTTCCCTCTGCACGTCCTGAGCTGGAGCACCTGGGCTCCTGCCGAGACTGCCCTGGGACCCTAGGAAAACCTGCTCTGGGGCCAAGCACCCCTGCAGGACAGAGAAGGTATCTCTGCCACCTCAGAGAGAGCTAGGCCATGCCTACCAGCCCCCAGGGCCCCCCTTCCTGGCAGGCCTGAGGTGACTCACAGCCCCCAAGAGAGGCTCAGGGCAAGACGAAGCTCAGCTCCTTGCAGCCGGCCACAGCGACCTGGGAGCCGGGCACACTCACACGCTCACAGCACTCATATGCTTACAGCTCACACATGTTCACACCGAATCTCACACATATACTTTCTCACTCACCTGCCCACACTTGTCCTCAAACTTGCTCAGATATGTGCTCATGTACATACATGTGTTCACACACACATGTCCTTTATACCTTCTCTAATTGAGCTCATACACAAGCACACACATGTGCTCACACACTCACATGTGCCCTCCACACCTGCTCACGCATGTGCTCGCACATGCACACTCATACATGCTCACATACATGCTTGCACATGCACTCCATGTCTGCCCACATATGCACTCAGTCACATGCACCATCACATTCATGCACTCTTTATTTTTCTTTCTTTTCCCCTCCTCTCTCTCTCTCTCTCTCTCACACACACACACACACACACACACACACACACCCTTAGCACTGGCAGACCCATATAGATTCCCTTGGACACCCCTCCCCCGGGGACTCCCATACCTGATGGTGATCATGTCACCACGGTCACCCTGGATGTACCAGCTGCAGTTGGTGCCCGGCGGGTAGTTGAGGGGCCAGGCCGGGCTGTAGATGACGCCCCGCCGTTCTGTGTGCTGCTCCAGTTTCCCACTGCAAGCAGCTGTCAGGACAGAGGCAAAGTGCTGGCCTCACCTTGGGGTAGGAAGTGGGGCTCATAGCTTGAGAACAGGCTCAGGTTTTATCCTGAGCATAAGTGGGAAGCCACTGGAGGTAGATCTCATAACCAGATGAGGAAACTGAGGCTCAGAGAGAGTAAGTGGCCAACCCATGGCCACACAGCCAGTGGGCATAGCCAAGGGCAAGGTCACTACTCGAGACTTCACGGAAGTGGTGTATATGGAGGAGCAAGGAGCACCCACATGGACTAAGGGCAGCCGTAGCGCCCAACCCCATCTGTGCACCAGAGCCTAGGTCTTATCTCCCATCCCTGGCAGGTCTGGAAGCGTGCCCACCAACAACTCCCCTTGGCACCTCTGAGGTGCAGCCTCTTGGCCATTTCAGTTCACTTAAGGATTCTATACCCCGAGGCCTGCCTGCCCTCCCTGGGACTTTATGATAATAGAGTCCTCAGTCTGAGAGGAAAGAAGCTCTGTTCACCCAACACAGATATAAGTACCTACTATGTGCCAAACACAGTGCTAGGCATGCTGAATAAGACAGGCAGACGCCTGCTCTGTGGAACTCACAGACTGCAGAGGGTGGAGGGGATCGAATGACTGTATGCAGATCCCCTGCCCGGAACGAAAATAACAAAACAGGCCTGCAGGGAGGGGCAAATGTCCAGATGGGGCTGGAAACACAGGCTGGGTCTGACTACACAGAATTTGGGTTTTATCCTGAGCTTAAGTGGGAAGCCACTGGAGGTAGGTCTCGTAACCACATGAGGAAACTGAGGCTCAGAGAGAGTAAGTGGCCAGCCCATGGCCACACAGCCAGTAAGCAGCAGTCAGAGTCCACCCTGTTCCTCTGATGGGCTCCGTTCTCACTGCTGTGCCTGCACCAACGCATTTGTGAAGTGTCAACATGTGCTGTGCCAGGGACCAGTGCAGAGGTCACGCCTTGCCAGCATGAGTGAGGAGTCACCGTGCCCGCACCCCCCCATAGCTCTCCTTACCACAGGTTCACTCTGCCCTTTTCATTATGCATGCCCTCCACTTCCCAGCCTTCCCAGTACCAGGCAAGGCTCCTGCACTCAGCTGTCCCCACCCTCACTGCCCCTTCAACCCCTCACCACACTGTTTCTTGAATCCTCCCAAAAGCCTGTGGCCAAGGCAGGCCCTTATATAGACAGGAAGCCTAAGGCTCAGGAAGACACACGACGACCTGAGTCAGTGCCAATCACCTCCCCACTCCCAGGGCCTGGCACCCCCCACTGTCACCCTGGAACAGGGGTCTCTGCTGGCTCTCCTCACAGCTGCACGCCGGAGGGTGAAAGCCCTCCAGCCCTCTCTCACGCTCTGAGGACAAAGACAAAATTTGTTACAGTGGCACCAGCCCCCTCTTCTGCCTCATCTCCCCCTACAGCCCATCTTTCCACTCACACCTCCTGTGGTACCGCCGTGGAAGGGAAACTCTGTCCTGTGGCCCCTGGCAGCATGCTCTCCCAACGGTTAGCCTACCCACTCCTAGGGGCTGCAGCGCAGTGGCCCCTTCCCCCTCAATGGGGCTCCCGTCTCCTCCCTTCTCTCCTCCACAGCACCTGCCAGAGAGCAATTTCCCTTGGAGCTGCACTGGCCCTGGCTCAGCACGGTGTCCCTAGGGTCCCACACAGGGCTCACACACAGTAGGTGCTTAATAAATATGGATCAACGAGAACTGGTCAGCCCAAGCACCGGCTTCACAGTTAGAGGCATGAAACCCCCTCCAATGGGGCCGGCCATGACCCAATACTGTGACGGACCCATGACCCAGCGAGTCAAAACCTCCATTCCACCGCTCCCCAGAAATTCAGAGGACTAGAAGAGAAACACCACCCCTTGTCGGTAAAGCAAGGCTGACCTCGCTCAGTTCACCCTCAGAGCCTCAATAGTGCCAGATCAGAGAGGCACTAGCCGAGACTCTCCACTTGGCATTCACCCCAGGAGACGAGCCCTCCTGAACTTCCGATTTCTCTGGAGCGATGCACGCTGGTCACAGGCCAGCAAAGGAAGGACTAAACGAACACAATGGCCTGGCCATTCCCTCTGACAGGTGAGGCTGCCAGCTTTGTGGACCTCACAGGGACTCTTGCTGTTGGCCTGGAGATACTTTGGGGGGTGAGGGGTTATGCAAAGCAGAAGAGACCTTCTCTTCCGGAAGGTGCTGGGCGGGAGGGTCGCAGGCAGGGAGGGTCGCAGGCAGGGATGGCCTAGACTGTGAGAGCACATCTTCCCCCACAAGGAGGCTCTGAAGTGTCTTAAACTGAAGCACCTGGCCTCTGAGGCAGAGGGCCCGGGTCAGGCACGCTGGCAACCATTGTGTCCTCAGCCCCAGGACAGGATCTGGGCAGAGCAGGGCCCAGTCCATACCTGTTATGTCCTGGAAGCCTTCCCCAGAAATGGAACACTCACAGAGGCCAGGTCTCTCACCCACACTGGCGGGAAAGCCATGGCCAGAATACTTCTCCCTCCAGGGGTCAGGAGGCCTGTCTCAGACCGCCAGCCACATCAGGAGCAGATGACCGGACAGCTGCCAGCCCAGCTCGGTCTCCTAACAAAGCCTCCAACAACACATCCCCCAAACAGCCCTCTCTGGAGGGCCCCCTAGAGCTGCCCCAGGAGTGTTCACATCCAGGGCAGCAATGTCACTCCGTTACTGTTTGCTCTTCTACAAAGGGGGCCACAGAGAGCACAGCTGTGTCGGCCCAGCCACACGGAATGAGTGTGAAGCGGAGGGAGGCTGGGGTCAGTGCAGGGAGCTGGGAGCTCTGGTCAGGGCCTCCTGGCTACACACCTCTTGGCGATGGCTTGGAGGGTACCACCAGCTCAGACAACCAGCCCGAGCCCTCTCTGGGGTAACAGGAAGCCCACCCACCACAGGATCAGGCACAGGCAGGAGAAAGTGGCTTATGAACCCAATCTTGGGGCTCTGCTTGTCCCTCTATAAAATGTGGTCGGGGTGCACTTCTCTGAGGATGCTTGGGAAATCCGGGGAAAATGGTGGGCATTCATGGGATGGGGTGAGTGGGAGTGGAGTGTTGTGACAGAGTATGAGATATGGGCCAGGAGTAAGGAGAGCTGGGAGGGCTGTGTGTTTGGGGAGATAACGGAGCAGAATAGAGGATTTGGGGGTGTTTGGGAGGCACTCAGAGAGATGCAGCAGAGCTTTAACTGGAGGGGACCTTTGTTCAATGGGGCAGAAAAATTCCCTTGGCCCTGGTGGCAAAGTGGCCTGCTCAAGTGGGTAAAGAGGACGGGGCGTTTTTAGAGCAGTGAGCGCCTTTCCTTCATCACATACTCTTGAGGGGGCCTGAGCCTGAGGAAGCACAACTGCAGACCCAGTTTCTAAAGGCCACCAATACCCCGACAACCTGCCTATTGTCACCGGACCACAGGAAGCTGGGACCCCACCCCAGAAGCTCAGAGAAGCTGCTAGGTGTGTGCAGAACAGCCTGAAGACCTACCCAAGCCATCCCAGGTCATAGTGGCCACATGGCGGGGCCCAGAGTCCAAGGCGCAGGGGGCATTAGTCCCGGGGCTGAGATCCCCAGGACAGCCCAGCCAGGCCCTCGGGAGCATCTGAGTCCAGTGACGACTGGGAAGGGGCAGGGGGACAGTCCTAATCCAGGATCTTCACAGTAGGAGCCACAGGGAATATCCTGAAAATGCAATCATGGAGCCTTGGCTCAGAGGGGGAGAGGGCCTCGGGGAGCTAGAAGCTGTCTCTCAGCAATGCTAGAGGGGTCTGGCCTAGACTCCAGAAGAGCTGGGACCCAGACCACCACCTGTGACCACACCGACTATTTGCAGCTCAGGACACCAGGGGGACAGTACACAGGCACCTTGGTGTGGACAGAGGCCCCTAGAGTTGGACAGTGTGGATCCTGATGGGACTGAGGTCTTGATAGCTAGAACAACCAAATATGTGGCACTGGGGTGGGGGGCTGTCTTTCCCTCCCTGGCTCTGGGGTGAACCTCATGCCTGCAGCATCACTCTTCTACCCCGGGGCACAGGCATGTGACAGGCATGTCAATCCACCACACCAGCAGCAGGGCTAGCCTGGGGCTCACATCTGTAAGACCCGCACGCCGTCCTGCTCCCTCATAGCCAGTCAGTCTGCTCCTGGGAATGGTGCGGGGGCCAGGACGCCAGGCAGGGCTGGGGCTGACTCCGTGCTGAGTAAGGCAGGCCCTGGGCCAGCAGAGTCAGCAGAAGAGCCAGGGTGCAGGGAGCCAGAGCTAGCGTGCAAGGAGAACTGAGAGCAGACTGACAGGCCGTGTCTGAGAGACAGGACCCTGAGAGGGCTCGGTGGACTCTGGGCCTCCCATCCCAGTGACCTTGGCTAGCGGAGACACCTCTCTTTGAACCACTCCCAGTGAGTTTCTGCTGAAGTTCAGCCCTGAGCAGAACTAGAAGTCCCATATAGCCTGCCCCTCCATGCAGCCCAGCAGACAGCAAACAAATCAGCAGGCACCCGGATTGGGGACCACACATTCTCCCAGCCTCCTGAGGCCCTTCTTAGGTATCTCCTGGTGGCACCAAGGGCCATGAAAGTCTAGACTTGCCCATTTGCCAAACCCTGGCAACCCCCTCAGCAAAGAGCAAATGCTCCCATGGCCTCATCCACCCTTCCCACTCCTGGCAGTCTTTGCAGCACTAGGCACTAGGCACAAGCACAAAGACGGCCCGTGGATGGACAGAGCAGGCCTGGCAGGCAAAGGCAGGGGCAGAGCCCCCCCTGTGTTTTCTCAGACACTGTCTGTCCGTTTGGCATCCATTAACTGCAGGGCCAAGCTATCGGTCAGCCTGTTTACCTCTCTCCTGCATGCCAGTTTGTCAGGACCCTGCCTTTTCCCAGGCCGGCTAATTCAAGGCTGAGCCCCCACCCACCTTCTTACCTGATCCACACACCCAGCCAGTGTTTCCCCAGCCTTAGACCATCCTAGCCAGTTCTAAACGGTTTCCCTTGCCCTGCCTTGACGTTCCCACAGAAACTCCAGTGGATGCTCTGGCCTTGGCCTCCCTTGAATCAAACCTGATCAAACCTGTGGCCCTGCATGGTGTGGCCAGTATCCCTTTCTCTCAAGACATATATGTAACAACTTCTGTCAATGGCATTGACCTCGCCGTGTCATCACTCAGTCACACCTTTATAAATTAAATCCCAGGTATAATTTAAAAACAGGCAGCAGCTCATGGCAGCTCATGGCCCTTGGGGAACCCCACAGTCTACAGGAAATGCAACCTGTCAATTATACCAGGCCCGTGACAGTTTGCTAGTTGGTATTAAGCCACCATGTGTCAACACCATGCTGAGTACCTTGCCTCCTTCGCTCACTCAACCCTAATAACAGGCTTCTAGGCACGTCTTGTTATTGTGCCCATTTTACAGGCATGGAAACTGACACTCAGGGAAGCTTAAGCTTGCCTAGAGTCAAACAGCCTCTTTGTCATGCAGAAGAGATACACAAGGACTGACCTCAGAGGCAGAACCCGGACCTTAAGGCCCATTCTCAGAGGTTACTAAACCAGAAGGCAGGGACGAAGGCAGGGGAGCGTGTTACTCACCTGAAGCAGGAACTGCGCTGCTGAGTCGGCCAGTGAGAACGATGTTCACTGTGAAAAACATAAAGAGGGTCCAGGGGAGGGGAACAACACCACACAGCCCGCACTCCAGGCTGGCCCTCTCCCTCTCACACAGCAAACGCCCAGAGCCCTGCTACAGAGACGGCTGCTCCCAGCCTGGGCCTGCAGGGACCCAGAGGGTCTCAGAGCCCACCTGCCCACCCACAGCAGAAGAGAGCAAGCCTGGCTGCACCGGACCACTCCTGCCACTCCCCACACGTGGGGATTCTAACTCACTGTTTCCTGTGGGGCTTAAGAAGCTCAGGCCTGGACCACCCGTCAGAGAGAGGCCCTGCCTGTTCCAGGGGCGCCTGCCACCTGGCCAGCCCCCTCAGCCACTGCCAGCCAGGAGGCAGGAAAGTCGTTCTGATCACTCCACTTCACAGGGGTGCACGCCTAGCAGAGGACAGGGGGTCTCTACTGTGCCACACTAACCTTGAGAAGGGAGGCCAAGAATTCTCCTGCCACCCACCCCTCAAACACCCCCCTCCTGGGATCTGTTCTCTGCTTTCATGTACAGCTTTCCTGCAGGGGAACCAGGAGGAGGATACAGGCAAACCCAACTTCGCAGAGGTTCAGGGCACCCCTGCCACCCAACATCAAGAGAGTCAAGGAAGACAGAGGGTGTCTCTGGAGGGGTTCACCCCACCTGGTGAGGAAGCAGAACAACTGCCCCCTCTCAGGACACCCAGGCTCCGGGCCACATCTGGGCAGGGAGGGCCTGGGGAAGCCAAAGGGCCTGTACGCCCGCCCTGCTCGCTGGGAAGTCCACCCAGCACTCAGAGTCCAGAGTCCAGACCACCATGGGGGGGGAGCACTTCTAAGCTCCCACAAGAGGCAGGTGTCTTCTCTCACCCCTTGCCTCAACTCCTCCCCTCTCCATCTCTCCCCTTCCACACACACACACCCATACAGC
>JAAGEH010000452.1:29684888-29720794 GCA_011751065.1 Lasiurus cinereus | reverse complement strand
GCCCCGCCGCCCCGCGCCCCGCGCCCTCTGGCCCTGGAGCCCGGCGCGGGGGCCGCTGCCCAGGGCCGAGTGCCGGCCACGCGGGGGAGGAGGGAGGGCCGGAGGTGACAGCCAGAGAGAGGAGCGCCCCCGGGTCCGGGGACGACCTGAGGGCCGGGCAGCGCGTGGTGGCCCCGGCTCCTGCCCCGCCGACCGGACGCCCTCGTTTGCCACAGCCCCGGGAGCCATGGAACATCCTGGGATGAATCCCTCTGCGCACAGCAGGGCCTGCGAGGGGGTGCTGGCGGCCACTCTGCAAGGCTTTTGGAAACGCACCCCTCGCAGGGGGCCCCGAGCCCATCCAGTGATCCGAGAGGCCACGGAAAGAGAGAGGAGGCCTGCTTCTCAGAACAGGGCCATCATCCGAGAACGCAGTGCACAGAGGGGCTGGGCTCAGAAGAAGCTGGAGAGACAGAAAGAAGGGTGAGGAGGCCATTTAGGGTCAAGCAGGTCAGACCTCTTTCCTTGAGAATGATATGAAACCAGACGTCCCCAAAGGTTCCTGTCCTGGAGGCTGGTATGGCCTGCTCACCCCCAGGTTGGGGCTCAGGACCCTCTCATTCCCCCCTCTCACCTTTGATCAGACCCTGTTAAGAGAGAATGTTGAGAGGAACTGGTGTTGTATTAGTAAAAGTTGTAGACACAGCACCTTTTAGTTTTTCTGTTTGTTTGTTTTTTTATTTCATTTCTTTTTCTTTTTTTAAAGTATATTTTATTGATTTTTTTTACAGAGAGGAAGGGAGAGGGATAGAGACTTAGAAACATCGATGAGAGAGAAACATCAATCAGCTGCCTCTTGCACGCCTCCTACTGGGGATGTGCCCGCAACCAAGGTACATGCCCTTGACCAGAATCGACCCTCTATCCACTGAGCCAAACCAGATTTGGCTTTCTGGTTTTTCTTGTTCGCAGCTTTGTTCCCACTTCAATATACATAATGCATTACATACTCGTAAGGAATCCAGGTTTAAGACCAATACCACGAGGAGTCCTACTAAGAGCCTGAGGCAAAAAGAAAAATATGAGCCCCTGTATATACCCATCAAAATATCCTCCCATATTTTGGACCAAACGGGAAAGTTCTACAATCATAAAACATGACTATATTAAAGCTCTAGATTGCCTAAATCTGGTAATGCTTCATTGTCAACCCTCATAAAGCCACACGGCAGGGGAATCACCAACCTACCTGGGCGCCACTGCACAGCAGTGTGGGGTCATAAAACAAACAAAAACCCATCTTTATTTAAATGTTTAATCCTTTGTTCATCATAGACCTTTCACATTTATTTTTACTTTTAAAACATAATTCATTTTGCCATTGGCTGCTTCTGTGGGTCTATCGGTCCTCCTGCCAGGATGGGGGTGTAGGGGGCACAAACTTCAACCCTGCCGTATTGACACTGATTGACATCCCATTTCTGGTTTAGTGCCTCCGTGGTCTAGTGTCCTCTAGAGGCTGCTTCGCTAGGCGAGGGAGGGGGGCGGTTTGCTGGGAGTCCCCGGGGTAGCCCTGGCCCAGTCCTCTCCCCAAACCATCTCCCACGTCTGGAACAGTTTCCAGCAGCCCCGACTTTGCTGCAAGACTCCACAGCCTGGCTGCAGGCGCCTGCTCCCTCCGCGTCTGCAACCTTTAACAAACAGCCTGTATTGGCACGAGCTGTATCCAGGAGGTTCTATCCCACACAACCCATAATCTCCCAATGGGTAGATAATTCAGTACTAAAAGAGGGTGGTGTTGTGGGGCGACTCCCATGACCAGCTGCAAATGACCACGGAGGCTGCTAAGTTGGCAATAAGCAAGCAAGGATTTATTGAGCTGGCCGGTCAGCCACAGCCGCGAGGGCACCACACGCAGGTGGAGTCCACACACTCACGACTGTGCTGTCTCAGGGGTATGCAGCCCCTTTTAAAGATCCAAACCACTTTTTTTTCCTTGTTCTAAAATCCGCAAACAGCCGCGGAGGGGGTCGGTGGGTGTCAGTGGGCCGCAAAGGTTCCTGTTGACTGCTCCTTATCTCCCAACCACCCCCTGCTAGACGCTGGAATGTGACCTATCTCGTGAAAGCAAATTGTAAAACTGAGCAAAGTTAATCATCTCTAAAGGTCGTCTTCAGTCTCAACTCCTGGAGCCACTGAGTCAACAGGAATCAATCTCATGGTTCTGGTCCTCAGGCCCAGGAGAATAACCTTTATGATGTGGGATGGATTTATGTGAGCTTCCTGGTCAAACAGCAGTTTTTACCTGAGATGAATGCTCTTAAGGTCCTATTTCAGGTGGTGCAAGTAATAGATCCTGAGAATGTGTAAATGGGTTGGGACAGAGGAGGGAGAAGCAGGGCAGAAGGGCCCAGCAGGGATCAGAGTCCTGCAAGCAGGAAGCTGGCCTTCCTAATTAGGAAGAAGCAAAGATGCTGTCACTCATGTGTGTCCCATGAGGTGTGGACTGTGGGCCATCGAGGCCTTCTGCAATCTCTTCCAGGAGTGAGAAGAGGACAAGCAGAAGGAAGAGGGAAGGAGCACCCAGGTGTCCCACATAAGTCCCCGTCCAGAACAATGGACACTGCCATTGCCCCAGCAGCAGCTGCCACAGGACACAGAGTAAGCCCTGCCTCGGGAGAGTCCTCTCACCCCTCTCCACCATTCGCCTAAACTGTAGATGCAAACGTAAGCCCTCTCCTGCCCAATTGGTTGCTGAATGCTACATAGAGGATGCTGAATTGAATGGTGACTATCTCTCTTGATTTCAGATACTTAGAGCATACAGCATTGGAGGTCAAAGGCCAAAAGTGGCTTTGGCAAGTAAAGCTGGAACAAGGTCCTGCAACCACCTCATCCAGGTTTCGTGCAGATGCCTCCGAGGAAGGCAAACCCTTCATTGTCTCACCTGAACTCTAGACTGGACACCTCCCCGTCTGCACGTTGCTTGTTGCACCCAGCTGAGCCCGTGGCCACATCACTGACTGAAGAAATAACTTCTACTCCAGTCTTCCCACCCCACCCATCACTAGCACCGACAGTCCCCACATGTATCTCCCGTCGGTCCACTTCTCTCCATCCCCACGGCCACCTCCCCGGCCCCATCCACCACCTCCTCTCTCTTGGGCCTCTGCCGAAGTCTCCTAAGTGATCACCTGCCTCCCGGTCAACAACGCATATTTTTAACAAGCCCAGCGAATCCTGTCCTCTGCAGAAAATGCTCCAAACAGACTTCGACGTTTTTAACCTGAGCCTCATGGTCCTATGGGGCTAGCCCTGCCTACCAAGACTTCCTTGCCAGCCAACTCCTTCCTTTCTCAGAATGTTTCCACTCTTCCCAGAACCCATTTTGACTCTTCTTCTGTTCTGCCAGGATGCCAGTCAAGAAGCAGAGCCAGAGTGCATTTGGAAGACTGTGAGCAGCCCTCTGAGCAGCCTCCCCAGGGCCCAGGGCCCCCCGGAGAGAAACATGCCAGACGCCAAGGCCGGCTACTCAGTGAGGCAGTGGTGAGAGGAGAGCTCTGTCTGCACGGTGAGCCGGGCTCTTGGGCAGCACCCTTCCCGGGATGTGTCACCAGGTTTCTTTGGGGCCCTGGCAAAGGAGCTTCTCAAGACAGTGTCTTCTAAGAGGCTATTTTTCCCCCACGGACATTCAAATTCCTGCTTCTCAAATGATGCTTTAAAATCTCAGCCACTGAAGTAGAAACAAACATGACAGCCTGTGACTCTGGGATTTCTGAATGGCATCTAATAGGGTACAACTTTTAAATAAGATGGTGGGAGGACAGGAAAGGGGGGAAGGAGAGAAAAATCACTTTAGGAAAGGGGAATTAAGGTTTATTTGAATTAAAAATCCTAAAAATACACAAACCACAATGAGATGTCATTTTATATCCCTTAAGATGACTATTAGAAAGAAAAACATAGCAAGTGTTAACAGGGACATGGAAAAGTTAGAATCCTTGCACATTGCTGATGGGAATATAAAATAGTGCAGCTACTATGGAAAACAGTTTGGCAGTTTCTCCAAAGGTTAAACATAGAACTACCTTATGACTCAACAATTCCACTTGGGGGCATGTAGCCAAAGAATTGAAAGCAGGAGCTTCAGGAAAGACTTGCCCAATCATGTTCATTACAGCATTATTCACAATAACCAAAAGGTGGAGACAGCCCAAGTATGTTGATGGGAAAATGGATAAACAAAAAGGAGTGTACCCATACAATGGAATATTATTCAGTCCTTAAAAGGAATGACATTCTGACCCACGCTATAACATGGGTGAACCTGGAGGACATTATGCTAAGTGACATAAGCCAGTCACAAAGTGACAAATACTGTATGATTCCACTTACATGCGGTACCTAGAGTTTAAATTCATAAAGACAGAAATTAAAAGGGTGGTTACCAGGAGCCGGAGGGATGGGGCAATTGGAGAGTTAGTGTTTAATGGGGACAGAGTTTCAGTTTCGGGTGGGGGGAAGTTCTGGAGACAGATGGTAGTGATGGTTGCACAACAATGCAAATGTGCTTAATGCCACTGAACCACACACACTTAAAAAAATGGTTAAGATGGTGTATTTTGTGTTATGTATATTTTACCACAATAAAAATACAGTGGAAATGAACCAGTAAAAGTCAGGGTGGTCACAACATTTCTCCCTGTGAGAGACGAGGCAGCCAGTCTGCATTGCTGCTTTGGGTTTAGTGCGGCTCCTAGGTCTCTGCCTTCCTAGAGCCCTGTTCTTTGGGAGAAGGGGGGACAAGGCTTGATGCCTAGTGCTTGCTCCACCCCGTAAGGGGCCCAGGCATCACCCCCTCCACCTCCCATCCCCTCCCACCGCCACTCACAGATCCAGCCCTGGGACATCTGCAGGCACATCTATAGTGATGGGCTCGGTGTGGCCACACACATCCAGCCCTAGATGCTCTCCGAGCTATTGCTGGCTCTCGCAATGTTAATAGACCAGCAGCAGTAAAACCACTTCACCTCCAGTATCGAGCGGTAATTTTAAAATTATAGACCTGGAACAATGATAGTACGTGTGTCGTAGAAGCACCATTCAGAAAAGGAAAAAGGCTTTTATGGCAATAAAAATGTTAGCACCAGTTCACCCCTTGGTTTACATAAAACCCTCTCAACAGTAATTTTGGATGCTGAGCACAGTTCCAGTCTTCAATCAAACAGCTCCCCTCGGCCTTGCCAACGTACTCAGAAGTGGCCTGAAACAATAATCATTTGCGTATTGATTTTGGGGGGAAATCAATCCAATTCAGTCCACCTCACTAAATTATTAATGGAGCAAAGCACATCAGAAGCCCGAGGTGGGTCCACAGATAATATTTGTTTCTTAACCCTGTCGCTGCCACAGACATAAAAATTAGAGATGGACATGAGCCTGAGTCCAGAGACACACAGGCAGGACTGGGGAGCCCGAGGCTGAGGGATGGTCAGGGAAGCCATCCGGACAAGCCTTCACATTCCAAGGAGCATCTGTGGGAGATGGAAGCATCCTGCTGAGGGGGCTCCTGGGCAGGCTGCCTGTCCCTGTTAGAGCTCCTGGGACGCCCGGGGAACACACAATCGAGTGGAGTAGTGGGTGCTCACCACCGCTTGCCAGGGCCCCTCTTCCTCCATAGTGGACAGTGAACCTTTATGCCATGGACTTACTGGTTGTACGTCAATCCATCATTTTTACTTTATTTAAGTAGTCCTACTTCAAAAGGAAATTTTACGTCATTACCTTGAATGTAAACCCAGACTTCTAGCCCTGGATCGGTAACCATAAATATGCAAACATGACCAAAACATGACTCGGTGCATTCTGTCGCCTGCACGCCTGTTTCCCCCTCCAGCAGGGAGACGGAAGCAGCCGAGCCCTCGCTGGTATTGCTCAATGGGTGGAGCGCTGGCCCACAGGCTGAAGGGTCCTGGGTTTGATTTAGTTGCAAGGTTGCAGCTCTTCTGGGCCCAGGTAGGGGTGCATGCTGGAGGCAACCAATAGACGTGTCTCTCTCACATGGATGTTTCTGTGTGTGTGTGTGTGTGTGTGTGTGTGTGTGTGTGTGTCCCACCCTTCCACTCTCTCTAAAAACCAATGGAAAAAATATTTAAATATTTTCGGGTAAGGATTAACAACAACAACAACAAAAAGAGTAGTCTAGCCCTGGCTGGTTTAGCTCAGTGGGTAGAGAATAGGCCTGGGGACTGAAGGGTCCCAGGTTTGATTCCGGTCAGAGGCATATTCCTGGGTTTCGGGCTTGGTCCCCAGTAGAAGATGTGCAGGAAGCAGCCAATCAATGATTCTCATCATTGATGTTTTAATTTCTCTCCCTCTTCCTTCCTTTCTGAAATCAATTTTAAAAAATATATGTATTTTTAAAAAGTAGTCTAGACACACTGGCACACTGGCAACAAAACAGAGGATTTCTCCTCAATTGCATAAGGAACACTGGAGGACAATTGAAGAGAGTATAATGTCCTTGCATTTGTGGTATTTCCTGCAAGATCTGACAGCTCCGATCCAGATCATCTGGGTCCTCCTGGAAGTCACCCCAAGTGTTCCACAGGCAGGAAGGCCGGCATGATAAAGCAGAGGCTCTGGAGTCAAGCAGCCAATGATTCAACTCACCTCCACACTCACTCCCCATGGGAGCAGGTTTCTTAGCTTTTATGAGCCTTGGTTTCCACATCTGTAAGGAAAGGCACAACCGTACCCACTTCACAGGGACATGATAACAACAAAAAGCATGAATACTACCTGTAAGGCACTTACAACAGTCCCTGGCGCTGAGGAAGCACTCATTAAATGCCAGCCACTATCCAACTATCCCTTTCCACGAAAATTCCCATTAAGTCTTCAGAACCCAGGTCAGCTATCCTCTCAGAAGGAGATAAAACTTCCTCTCCCCGACTGATCCATCTGCACCTCATGCTGCATGTATCTTACCACACTAAAGATACAGTAAAAAACAACAACAGTAAAAGTCAGGCTTGTCACAACATTTCCACCTGGTGTCCTGACAAGAAGAGGAAATTTGGACAGCGATGAATGAGCACATAGAGGAAAATGCCACATGAGAACATTCGTGAGAAGGAAGCCATCCATCTGCAAAACACGGAGAGAAATCTCAAGAAATTAAACCTGCTGACACCTTGATCTTGGACTTCCACCTCCAGAACTGTGAGAAAATGCATTCCCAAGTATAGACTCCCCTCTACCCCCAACTGTGATATTTTGTTACAGCAGCTGTATCTGACTGATACACGGACTAGGGAGAGGTGACCCTAACATGCAAATAAGTAAGGGAGTACAGCACCCCAGGATGAAGGTAAGTGCCCTACAGAAAATAAAACACAGGATCAGGATGGAGGGACCAAGGTGGCCTGCCTGAGGGATGCACCAAGGTGGCTGAGCCTGCACAGGTGGCCTTCAAGCTGAGGACTAAATCACAAGGAGTTAATCAGGCAAAGGTCTGGAGACAAAGGGAACAGCTTGTAAACAGGTCCTAAGCTCTGGAAGATAACTGCTGAGTGAATAGGCGCCATGGCTACACAGCTCTCCCTTCCTGGTCCCACGCCTCTGTGGCCTTTTGAGGATGCCCTGCCCCTTGTGATTGTGAGAAGTCCAAAGGTCTGTTCATCACCCTATCCTGCTCCCTGTGAGCATGGGCAGGCACGTGACCAAGATCAGCCCATCACCACCTCTTTCAGGCCCTGGTTCCAGAGCAGAGAGGGCAGGGATGAGGAAGGGGGCAGAAACGGGGAGATGAGGAGTTTGGTGGCTGGTCTTTGGCAATGCCCCTTGTTTCTGCAAGTGCCAACCTGGTTCCCAGCTTTGCTGCTGTGAGTTCCATGAACCGCCCCCAGAATGTCCTCTCCCCCTCCCACAAAGTCCCTTGGTGGTTAGAAAAGGTGATGGTGGCTACTGTGGGTAAGAGCAGGCTGTAGGCACCAAAACTGAGGTTCTTCTGCCAGGCAAAGCGGCAGGACCCAGGCCCAGAGACTGGTCCCCCAGTCACTCTTGTGGGAAAATACGGGGTGGGGTGAAGGGGTAAAGAAGGTGGGCAAGAATTACAAAGCACTTCTTAGGAGAAATTTGTCAAACGGCTACACCTGAGGGAAGGTGGTGGGGGCAGGTTCAGATCTACACAATAATATTTAAAAATTTTAAATGGATTCAGTGAATCCACAGCTCACTGGTTGGCTCAGATGGGTTCACAGAATATAAAAGTAATGAACGCTCATTGTGAAGAAAACCAAGACTGACCACCCGGAGAATAACATTGCTATTTTGGCAAATATCCTTCCAGCTGCCTTTCTTTTATTGTAATGTATTGTGGATAACATAAAATTTGCCACTTTAACCATTTTCAGTGGCATTAAGTACATTCACCCGTTGTGCAGCTATTGCCATCATCCATCTGCAGAACTTTCTCATCTTCTCAATCAGAAACTCTGCCCCCATTAAATACTAACTTCCCATTCTCCCTTCCCCAGCCCCTGGCAACCACCATTCTGTTTTCTGTTCCTGTGGAGTTGACTTCTCCAGGTACCATATCAGTAGAATCATGTAGTCTGTGCCTCTTGTGACTGGGCAGGCTACTTTTTTTAAAGACACATAGAAAGTCTATACAGAAATGGAATCACAATAAGTAGTTTTATAGTTTTTTATTTGGTGATACATCACCACATGCCTCCACCTTTACACATGAAGTTCCGCACCCTCGTTCTGACTACCGCCACACTCCAGGGAGAACCGACTTGTCATTTGGTTGTTTCTAGTCTCTCTCCTGAGCCATTTTTAGTAAATAACCTGTCTTCATCCTCACAAAGTATCCCACCAGGTCTTTAAGATGAGTGCCTGGAGGTCTGGCTTCTGAGCCACAGGGAGCAGTTTAAACCTGAAGCACAACTCGAGACTGTACCATAAAAAGTGCTCAGTTTCTCAGCAACTCTGTGGCTTACCATCAGCCTTTATAAATATTTTCTTACGTGGCTGGAGGAAAAACATCTCATTGCTTCAATCTGCATTTGTTCAGTTGAACATATTTTCATGTGTATTGGCCATTTGCCTTTCTCCCTTTGTGAATTACCCATCCCTTCCTTCTGCAATTTTTTAAGGAAAAACAGTACTCAGAAAGAAAGAGGGATGCGTACTACCCTCAGTAACAAGACCAAATGAAATTGTGCCTCCTTAAGCCTCCCAGAATGGCACCTTTGTCAACAGGATGAATGTGCTTTGATATTCCTCCTTTAGCAGGTTTCCAGGTGTACGTTTTTTTAAAAATATGTGAATCATTAGTATCACAACAGCTGAAATAATCAGCACCAAAAGCTTACAGGCTTCCAGCTCCTAAATCTCAGATAACAAAGAAAATAAGCAAGTTATCCAGCATTGGAATTACAAATCTACATTTTCTCAGGTAATTGAGGCCAAGTTCAACCTAACATCCTTCCTGGAACCTAGTGAACTGCATGCAGACAGGAAGTCACCAAGATCTTTGGGACAGGCTTTCTTGCACTTGAACCCCTATATTGTCAGCAAAGGAAATTGTGCAAAAAACAAGGGCACGTATTTTTTTCCAGAAAATGAACAGATATGTCCATCCAGAAAGTTCATTCAACTACTTATTTAAATAACACTCTATGCCACTTAGAAAACCAACAAATAAATGTTCTTTACATTTTTCTTGGTGTTTTTTAAAATTCTATTGAAAAAGAGAAGACAATAACTCTGGTTTCCTAAACTGTTTCAACAAGAGCCAGAGTCTAATTTGATTCCATCTCATCTAAAATTTGTCCACCTAACAGATATATGCAAAAAAAATGAAACTAGACCACCAACTTACACGATACATTAAAATAAACTCAAAATGGATAAAGGAACGTAAACATAAGACAGGAAACCATAAAAATACTAGAGGAATCTACAGGCAGAGAACTCTCAGACATATGCTGAAGGAATTTCTTCACAGATACTGCTTCTAGGGCAATAGAAACTGAAGAGAAAATAAACAAATGGGACTACATCAAAATAAAAAGCTTTTGCCCAGCAAAGGAAGCCATCAACAAAACAACAAGAAAGCCCACTACATGGGAGAACATATTTGCAAATGTTATCACTGATAAGGGTTTAATCTCCAACATTTACAGGGAACTCATACAACTTAATAAAAGGAAGATAAACAATCCAATAAAAAAAAATGGGCAGCTGAAACCGGTTTGGCTCAGTGGATAGAGTCAGCCTGTGTACTGAAAGGTCCCAGGTGCAGCAAGGGCATGTACTTTGGTTGTGGGCACATCCCCAGGGGGGCATGCAGGAGGCAGCTGGTCGATGTCTCTCTCTCATCGATGTTTCTAACTCTCTATCCCTCTCCCTTCCTCTCTGTAAAAAAATCAATAAAAAAAATATATTTTTTAAAAATGGGCAAGACCTAAATAGAAACTTTTGGAAAGAAGACAGAAAGCCAAGAAACATATGAAAACATGCTCAAAGTCACTAATTATCTGAGAGATGCAAATCAAAACGACAATGCAGTACCATCTCACACTTGTCAGAATGGCTATCATTAACAAATCAATAAATGACAAGTGTTGGAAAGGATGCGGAGAAAAAGGAACCCTCGTGCACTGCTGGTGGGAATGCAGACTGGTGCAGCCACTGTAGAGAACAGTACGTAGTTTCCTCAAAAAACTAAAAATGGAACTCCCATTTGGCCCAGTGATCCCACTTCTAGGAATATATTCCAAGAAGCTAGAAACACCAATCAGGAAGGATATATGTACCCTTATGTTCATAGCAGCACAATTTACCGTAACTAAGATTTGGAAACAGCCTAAGTGCCCATCAGCAGATGAGTGGATTAAAAAACTGTGGTACATCTACACAATGGAATACTACACTGCAGTCAAAAAGAAGGAATTCCTACCATTTACAACAGCATGGATGGAACTGGAGAGCATTATGCTAAGTGAAATAAGTCAGTCAGAGAAAGATAAATATCATATGATCTCACTCATATAAGGGAACTAATGAACAACATAAACTGATGAATAAAAGCAGATCCAGAGACAGGGAAGCACTGATCAGACTGTCAAACCTCAGAGGGAAGGTAGGGGAAGGTCGGGTAAGGGGGAAAGATCAAAAAAAGGACTTGTATGCAAGCATATAACCAATGGACACAGACAACAGGGAGGTGAGGGCATGAGTGGGGGTGCGTTTTAGGAAGGTAATGGGGGTATGAGGACACATATGTAATACCTTAATCAATAAAGAAATTAAAATGCAAAAAAAAATTGTCCATATAAAATGTGTCCACAGTAGCCATGAAGTTGTCAAGTTTGGGAGTTAGGGAAAACACAGGGACACCCAGAATCACTGTGCTCAGTTAAGTCTAGTTATAACAACAAAGACAAGGACAACAACAATAATAAGAGCTCTCAAGAACATTTAACACCTTCAAGGCAACAAGTTTGTACTTTTGCTCCTTGGGAGACAACAATCCTGAATCTTCTCTCCCATCATCGTTGTTTTTTTATATTCTTAGTCCAAAATTCAGATGACCTTGGTGTCCCTCCTTATAACACCCGTGTCCAGGCTGTCCTTTGAGTGCCCTCTATGCAAGACCCTCCCTGCAGCAAGTCAAAGTGGAAAATGACAATGCGGGAAGCATGGCATGGCTCAACCACATGGCCACCACTTAGACTGAGGAGGAGGGGCCATCCTGGGTCAGGTATCCAGCTGTGGCCAAGGGCTACGGTTACCTGGTCTTGAAGCCCTGAGAATCAACATCAAGTAGAAACCATTCCCAAATATTCTTGAAGTGTGTCCTACAACTTGCCATGGACTTTTGAATTAAATCATTTTGTTGTAAATGTAAGTTTTCAATTCACTTGAGTAAATATCTAGGAGTGAGATTATTGAATTGTATGATAAATATATTGCCGGAGGCTAAGACCAACTAGTAATTAGCATAATTATGGAAGAAGTCCGCTGGAAGGCTAATGGACTTGATATTTAGCAAGGGCTAAAAATGAGCATAATATTGCTGTTAGCCAAATGGCTGAAGGCAATCCCCTAACCTGACCATCCTTTTATAGTTTACCAAACTTTACCTTTGATATGCCTGTTTGCATTCCTAAAGGGCAAATGTGTATTCAAGTAAATATAAAGCTGCATTTCAGAGAGCTTCTCTGCTAGAGAGTAAGGTCTCCACTTGGCTCCCCTATGTCTTTTAAATTTATATTTCTTGTCTAGTATATTCATTTGTGCGCAGCCCCTTCTCCAGACCTTGAATCCTAGTCGCAAATAGATGCAGCATTCACAATATATGTTTAGCTTTATAGGAAGCTACCCAAGTTCACTCAAGAAGAAATAGATAAAGCGAATGGTTCTATATTTATCAGCAATTGAATGTGTAATGAAAACCTTCCAACAAAGAAAACTTCATGCCCAGATGTTTTCATCGGTGAATTCTACCAAACAGTGAAGGAAGAAATCATATCACTTCTACACAGCTTTTTAGAAAAAATAAAACGGGGGGAAATTTTCCCAACTCACTATATGAGGTCAGATTTATCCTGATACCAAAATCAGAGAAAGACTTTACAAGAAAAGAAAACTACACACCAATATATCACATGAACATAAATGCAAACTCATCAACAAAATCTTAGCCAATTTAATCCTGCAATATATTAAAAGGATAATATATCACAACTAAATGGAGCTTATCCCATGAATGCAAAGCTGGTTCAATGTTGCAAAATCAGTATGTGTTCTTTGTCAAAAGAAAAAAAAATATAGAACTGGCCCCAGCCGGTATGGAGCAGTTGGTTGGGCATCATCCCATGCATTGAAAGGTTGGCAGTTTGATTCCCAGTCAGAGCACATACCCAGGTTTCAGGTTTGACAGGAGGCAAGCAATCAATATTTCTCTTTCATATTGATGTTTCTCTCTCTTCCTTTCCTTTTCTCTCTCTCTATAAAAATCAATAAAAACATATTTTTTTAATTATAGATTTGTACACAACAAGAGTGGATTTTTCTGTATGCAAATTTTTAGAAACCACCCAGAATATCTGGAAATCAAGATACAGCCAAACCGGTTTTGCTCAGTGGATAGAGCATTGGCCTGTAGACTGAGAGGTCCCAGGTTCAATTCTGGTCAAGGGCATGTACCTTGGTTGCAGGCACATCCCCAGTAGGAGGAGTGCAGGAGGCGGCTGATCTATGTCTCTCTTTCATCAATGTTTCTGGCTCTCTATCCCTCTTCCTTCCTCTCTGTAAAAAAATAAATTATATATATATATATATATATATATATATATTTTTTTTTTTAAAGAATAACTACTTAAAAAAAGATACATTGTACCCAGTGACAAATGAATATTTACAAATGGGTAGCTGAACCACACTGAAACTTATGAGGAAAAAAGGAGCTGAGATGATGTTTTTGACTAGATACTGTGTAAGACTAAAGCAAAGAGAACTGTGGAGAAACACTCTGGTTGGCAAACTTCTCAAACAGATATAGGCTATTAATTTTGAAACTATTTTACATGTGGAGTAGAGTTGAACAATAAGTAAATGTACTGGAAATAATGAGGGAGACACGTGTTTCACTGCCTGAGAAAGAATAAGTGAGGGGGAATGCTAGAATAAATATTATGGTGCTAGATTGGAGTCAGAAATATCAGTCTGAGCTCATTTGTTAATGTACATGAACAAACAGAAATATATATATATATATATATATATATATATATGTATTAGAAACCATGAAAAGACTTAGAAACCATTTTAAAAGTCAGAAATGAAGAAAATATTATCTGAAATTAATACACTGGAAGGAATAAATAGTAGGCTGGATGAATCAGAGAATCAAATCTGTAATTTAGAAGACAAGATAGAAAAATAAAATAACACCCAATCAGAGCAGCAAAAAGAAAAGAGAATTTAAAAAAATTAGGATAGTTTAAGGGACCTTTGGGACAACAGGAAGCATAATAACATCTGCATTGTTAGGGAACCAGAAGGAGAAAAGGGAATAAGAACCTCTTTGAAGAAATAATAAAAGAAAACTTCCCTAACCTGTGAAGGAAAAAGACACATAAATCCAGAGAGCACAAACGCTCCCAAACAAGATGAACTCAAAGAGGACCACACCAAGACACATCATAATTAAATCAATATTTCTCTTTCATATTGATGTTTCTCTCTCTTCCTTTTCTTTTCTCTCTCTCTATAAAAATCAATACCTAAGTTTGTTATAGCATCTTCCTGCTACATTGAGGTTACAGGTTTAATCTCTGGTCAGGCACATGCAAAAATCAACCAAGAATGCATAAACAAGTGGAAAAACAAATCTCTCTCTCCCCTCCCCCAATCAATCAATGCATGTTTTGGTAATTGAAGTAGTTTTAAAGAATTATATCATTTTAAAAATTATTACAAAAATTATAGATTAAAAGATGCAATAATAGCCTGGCTGGTGTGGCTAAGCTCCATCCCCAGTGGAAGGCATGCAGGAGGCAGCCAATCAGTGATGATATTTCTATCTCTCTATCCTTCTCTCTCTCTCTCTCTCTCTCTCTCTCTCTCTCTCTCTCTCTCTCAAACCAATAAAAACATATTTCTTTAAAAGATGCAATAATAAACTGTACATGACATATTGCTGTGGCTGGATATAAAATCCAGCATTATATCAATATTATTGGGATAAATTGCACATGCTTATATAGCTAATAGATTACTACATTCTAATTACAAATTTGTTCATTTTAGAACTATAATAATAATAATTGCAGGTCCCTTCATTTGTCTACCTTCAATCTCATTTTGAAATGTTGTGATCTAGAATAATTCTTAGCTCAATAGTAATTTTTAAAAAATATTTTAATTGTTCTTTGGACAGAGAGGAAAGAAGAGGAAGAAAGAGAAACATTGATGTGAGAGGGAAACATCAATCAGCTGCCTCCTGCACACCCCCACCCTGGGGATGGAGCCCACATCCTGGGCATGAGCCCTGACCAGGTATGAAACGCGAAACCTTTTGGTGCCCAGCATGATGCCCAACCAACTCAGCAACACCAGCCAGGGCAACACTGGTATTTTATAAATTTAGGAAATGTGGTCTAGAGAAGGACATATCACAAAATGCCTGACCTACCCTTCAAAAGGGTCGAAGTCATCATTGATGTCTCTATCTCACTCCTCTCCCTTTTTCTCTGAAATCACTAAAAACATTTTTTTTAAATTCCACTTACAATAATATCACACAGAAGAACATACTTAGGATTAAATTTTATCCAAAAAATGTGCAAAATTTATACTCTCAAAACTAAGAAAGAAAAAAAATTTTTTTTGAATGAAATTAAACATCTCCCCTTGGCCACATAACAGGCACATGCTCAGAACTGACTGACATCCCTCAGGCCAGCAGTAAGAGGTCAGGAAAATACCTGCCTCCCAATGACTCAAGCCCTGTGACCAATAAACTCATCTCTGATGCTCCTATCAGAACTGCAAAGCCTTAGGTATCCTTAAAAGTTTTTCCTTACAATGTCAGACAAAAAACATCCAAGCTACAAAAGGCAAGTAATTGATCTCAAAGCCAAATGTAAAAGACAGATGATAAACCTAAACCCCTGGGGGCAACAGAGAGAAGGGCCGCTTCTGGGGCAGATGAATTTGTGTATTGGGGACACAGACTGATGCCATGACTGCAGTCTCTGCAGCTCCCTGAAACTGTCCTGTTGGGGTTGACATGGATTTTGCTGTTTGACAAGAGAAATCCTAGGTTACTTTTTTCTGTTATCCCAATGCCTCACTGCGTCCCCAGAGACTTGGATGCAATTGCTGTGAGCAGGCCCTCCAACCGCGGGTTGTCACCCAGTCTTGTCTTGGCTTGAGGACACAGCCTCACCCTGGCCCTCTGGAAAAGCTGTCCCCCAACTCGGGGTGCTGCTTGATCCGTTCCCTCCCTGGAGTTTTCACACTTCGATTACCCCGAGGTCACGCTGGCTGGACTCCATCCCCCGGTGGACTCCAGGGAGGCCCGGCGCCCCATCCCGCCGCATGCAGGAGGACCCTGGTCCCGAGTGACTTCTCAGAGTCACCCCCAACCCCGAAACGGGGAGGAGAAGGATCGGGTGCAGAGCAAAAGTGCAAGTGGGCAAAAAGCCACCACGGCGCTGGGTGCAGGCACCGCTGGGATTCGAACCCAGGATCTCCTGTTTACTAGACAGGCGCTTTAACCAACTAAGCCACGGCGCCGCCCGCACAGGAACCGCGAGAATCCGTTCCCCATTACTATATCCTCCAGCGGCGCACGCATGCGCACAGGTTTTGCCGGCGGCGGACGCATGCGTGGTGCGTGCAAATGCTGCCGAGTGGAGCGGAAAAACACCGAGGTCCCCGGGTCCCGCGCACAGTGGCTGGGACCCGCGCAGCGTTCTCTTCGCCGTCTCTGCAGCGTCCGCGTCCCGGTGCGGAGCCAGATGGCTTCCTTCTTTGGGGGATGCTAGCGCAAGACCCAGGCCTTCTGCCCTGGAGCCAAACTCCACCTGGCTACCCCCCGAGGCCGAGGCCGAGGCCGGACAGCCCGCCACCCCGGCGTTGGGTCTGGGCGCACACCCCGCAGCGGTCCCGCAGTGACCACGCATCAGCTCCTTCGCGCTGTCGCCTCCTCGGTGGCCCACCTGAGCCGCACTCTGACCGCTGGTATCGCTGGCCCTGCTGTCCTGGCGTTTCGTCTGCACGCCTGTCGAGACCAGACCCACAGCTTCAATGGGGCCGCTTCTCTGGGGACCCGGAGGGGAATAGTCCGGGGACACAGGGATGGAGAATTTCAAGGGACCCAGGCTACTGGCCTTGGAGCACCAGCACCGTTCATGGGTTCCGCCCAGGCTTCTCACTTGCCCGGTCTGGGTCTCCTCTCTCAAACACACCAGCCACTTTGCCCCGGCCTCTGAGCCCAACAAAAACCATATCCTGCCAGTCCATTCGCCCAGCAAGCAATTCAGGTGGGAAAGTCTCGTCCACAGAAATGTTTCTGCGAAAATATATGCACCAGAAGGTTCACTCCAGCATGGTTAGTGATAGCAAAGAAATGAGAAACGACCCAAGTGCCCATCGCTGAGGGCAGGGTTGGTTTACGGAGTCCACCCACCCTCCACAGCAGAAAGAATAATACATCCGTGCATCTCTTTGTGTGGGGGGAAACGGAGACTCCTAGCAATAGGACTTCTCGGCAAAGGAGAGCCGAATTGCTGAGAGATGGTGAGTTTTGACATGTGCAGATAAATTGTGACTGCTGACCAGCCACCAGGGTTGAGCAGTCATCAGGGCTGTGACTGAGGAGGGTATCACTCAGCACAGAGAATGGCTGTCGGGTTATGGGGCTCCTGAGCAGAATCATAGGGTGCCAGACAGTGGGCACTAAATACGTGAGTCCTGCAATTACGTGGTTTTTTTTTTAAACGGACCCAGGAGCATCCGAATGGTATTTGACATGTGAGCGCACCTCATGAGAAAGGGAGCCCTCGGTGTTTGGCGACGGAAACCCTCACTTCTGAAGTAATTATGCTGTGGCTATTCCGTGGCAGCGGGAGGCAGCATCCTACGTGCATGGGCGTGTCGGGGATGGAAAAGCCTGGGGTGGAGAGTAAGAAATGCTCTGTGATAGACATGGCCACCACCTGTCTGCATAACTGGACCACCTCTGCTCTGGGCAGGTGGCCATCTGGGAGCATTAGACAGGGAGCCACCCACAGTCCTCCACAGAGGAGGCCCCACACATCTTCCTCTTAGTTTCACAAGCCTTCCTCAGGGGTTGCTAGTCCCAGCCCCCACGGTCTGCCTGACAGGGCAACCCCAGAGCCCAACATGGGAATCCAAATGTGTCTGAATGAACACCAGGACATAAAGCTCATAAACAGCAAGAAGGCTCCTGAAATGCACATGCACACTCTTTTTCCAAAAGGATCTAGGTTTATTCTGCCTGAAAATTATAACGTCTCCAATCCTGTCCAGTGGGGGGGGGGGGGGGGTGTAGCTGAGGTGGAACAGTGGTGGGAGCCCAGCGAGCCGAGGCTCCTGCCCCAGCCTGACAGGCCCACCAGCCAGGGCAGGGCCCCAGAGAGAGGTCCCTGCAGCCCTGAAACCTACATGAGAGCTGGCCTGTGCTCGAGTCACTCAGAAGGCCCAGAGGCCCAACTTGTTGCCCAAGATGTACTCCCTTGTGGGGGAGTCCTTCTTTTCCGATGACGACGCGGCCTCTGCTGACAAACTTGCATCCATCCGGCAGAACACACATTTGGTGACTGTTCCAGAAAAGACATCACTGTCGTAGGTGGAGAAAGGCTTCTCACATGCTTCACACTGACAGGAAATGTTTAAAAATAATAGAAAAGAGGTGCTCGTCAGAAGAGATCAAGGTGTGCAGTTAGCATTCCCTCACCTAAACCAACCACCTGGGGTTAGGTTAAGGCAGCGGTTCTCAACCTGTGGGTCGCGACCCCTTTGGGGGTCGAACAACACTTTCACAGGGGTGGCCTAAGACCATTGGAAAACACAGATACGATTCATAACAGTTGCAAAATTACAGTTATGAAGTAGCAACAAAAATAACTTTATGGTTGGGGTCACCACCACATGAGGAGCTGTATTAAAGAGTGGCGGCATTAGAAAGGTTGAGAACCACTGGGTTAAAGAGAGGGCTGCCTCTCCTCTCTGGTTTCTATCCACGCAGGGGTGGACATTGCAGGCCACTGAGAGAGAGTGAACAGAGGCTTCTCCCTCTTCCCCCTCCCCCCTCCCCCCAAAAAAGCTATGCAGGTGTTGCCGGAGGGGTCCTGGGAGCAAGGTGGCAAGCCATTCAGCAGCGGAGAAGACAGGGCGGAAGGTTCTAACCCCATCTTCTGCTCTGTGCAAAGAACCGGGGGGCCAAGAAGATCCCCTGATGCCTTAATATCAATAAAGGGATTGGGAACAAGCACAGTTTCTGAACAGAGCAGGAGTTTTTCCTGGAAGGTGAAGTTGCTGAGCATCCTCTCCACCTCAGAGCCTGGTTCTGGCCAAAGCACACAGAACAGGCGATAGGGCAGCCCGGCTCACTCACCACCTCTGCTTCCCACAAACGAGTGAGCAGCATGATGATGGGGCAAAGGTCTCCCCGGAATCCTCACCACAGCACAGACCCCTGAGACAAGCCTGCAAAGGCAGCATGCACTTCCCTAGCACCCCAAACTCGTGTGCTCTGCCACCCTTGCCTACTTCAGGATAGAAAGCCTGCAGGAGGACAGACCAAGCCCTGTGTGGAGCGGGCCCTCTGAGAGATCTGGCCTCTGAGAAAATCCAGCCTTTTTAAAAAAATTAAATTCTCTTTATTCCACGGTGTCATTTCTCATGGCCCAACCCCAGAAGGACGGGGCTCAGGGGAGGCACCTCCTGCTGGCACGGGGAGGACATGGGCCAGCACCGCTCTGCAGCCAGTCAGCTTCCAGGGCCTCAGGGCCAACGTGGCCACAATGGCTATGAGAGCCTGCTGGCCACAAAAACGAGGTTTACGTGGGTCCTATCCCCCACTTTCCTACCCCGCACTGGGTCCTAAATTAGTCATTCCCGAAGCAGTGACTCCCAGCCAGACCTTCTGAAAGGAGAGAAGCTGAGGTGACTGTGGGATTCCAAGGGAAGGAAGACTCGGGAGGACCCAGGGTAGACTCCTCGGCCTCTTAAGGCGGAAGCCAGGTGTCTGCTCCATGGTCCTAGCAGGAACAGGCTTGCACTGCCCAGGAGAATCTGTGGCCAGCCCTGGCTGCACCTGGAGACGCAGAAGATGTGCTCACTCCACCATCGAGATCTTTCACTAAAGAAGCACAGGCGCCTGAGCCCTCTCCATGCGCAATGGTGCACTAAGAGCCTGACCAGTGGGTCTGTGGCCAGAGTGTAAGAGGCTCCAGCAGTATCCAGCTGTGTGCCCAGCGTTCCCTCAGGCTCATTGCCCAGTCCCCTCACTCCACTTCTCAAGTATGGACGAGGCTCACTTCTGCCTCAGAGGCTCCACCCTGGCTGTTGGAAAGTTCCCCTAAACACCTGCACATCTCACTCCCTCACCATCTTCAAGTCTTTGAACAAATGTCACCTTCTCAATGAGACTCATCCTGTCTGCCTTTTGAGCAACCTCCAGCACTCTCATTCCCCTTCCGTGTGTTATTTTTCTCCCAATTACTCAGCACCCTGTGACTCTTCAATACTTTCTTGTTTCTTTGTTTTTCTCCCCTTTTACAATGTAAGCTCCTTCCGGACAATGATTTCACTCTGTTCATGGCTTCATTCCCAGTTACTGAATGTTTGTTCAAAGAATAAATTAATTTGTAGTGGTAACTAATGAAAGCCTTCGCTTGGCTTAATTTTATTCAATACCCACCTGTTTCACCTTTAAGCCCAGAGCTTTTTTGCCCTTGATTACCAAAGGAATCTGGTCAATTTCTTCAATATTCCATAGTCTCATGGTCCTATCCTAAAAAAAGTTAAACAGCAAACCAGCGTCACAACATGGGCTTTTTGGGCTAGGGGTACCCAGGGCAGTGCATCTCGTCAGATTACGTGTGGAGAACCTTGACCTGCAGAGGAGCAGAGTTCGGGTGACCTACTGTCAGTTTCTCCAGCACCGTTTCAGCTTTTGCTCTGCAAGCCCCATGTTCCATTTTTCAGCAATGGAAGCTGAAAGCAAAATATCTTGAATGTCAAATGGATATGCATAGATGCTTCACCTTCCACAGGTCAATACTGTTTTCCACAGTTTGCAGTTCACAATAATAGATCATCCATCACTGTGATTCACTCCCAGTGGTGCAACTTAAATATTCAACTTAACTGCATCGTAACTCTGAGTTTTAACAGTTTTTCTTTTATTCTACCTATGGATTAACTGTTGAGCTTTCAAAGTAGTGCTGATAGAATTTTTAACACTGTGCCTATTGTGATCTGTTTTGTAAGAGTTAGGATAATGAAAATGAGAACAATTACAAGACCAATGCCAGCATGACCCATACATCACCAGAAAAGGAAGCTACACAATTGTGTTTAAGGACAGTCAGATACATAAAACTAGATTAGGGGCCCTGAACACCCTCCAGTATACCAAAAGGCTGCAGGTTTGACACCAAAAGGTTGCAAGTTTGATTCCTAGTCAGGGCACATACTTAGGATGCAGGTTCAATCCCCGGTTAGGTATATACAGAAAGCAACTGATCCAAGTTTCCCTCTCTCCCCCTCTTTTCTCTCTATTTAATTAAAAACCAACTTTAAAAAATCAATTGAACCTTGGCCTGTTTTGCTCAATGGTTAGACCATCAGCCCAAAAACTGAAGAGATAAGGGTCTGATGCCCGATGAAGGGCATGTACCTCAGTTGCAAGTTCAATCTCTGGCCTCAGTCTGGGCATGTACGGGAGGCAACCAATCTCTCTCTCTCCTTCTCTAACTCTATCTCCCTCTCTCTCTTCCTTCTCTTCCCCCCTCCCTCCCTTTCACTCTCTAAAAACAAAACAAACAAACAAAAAATCAATGGGAAAAAATATCCTTGGATGAGAATTAAAAGAAAAAAGAAAACTGTCTTTTAACAAATCACCTAGACTGGAGAGTAAATAACCAGAACAAAGCATACTGCATGGTATGCAGAAAATAACTGGGGGTTAGGTTTGGTGGAGAAGAAAATGTAAAAAGCACATATGGTAACTGAATGAGGGATGAGATAGGCAAGTTCTAAATTATTCAAAATTCTTCATCTTCTACAAAAATACGGTACGAAAGAAAGAAATATAAGGCATCCAGTTAGAAAAGAAGAAAAATTATCTTTATTTGAAGATTATATGAGCTTGTATATAGTAAATCCTAAGGAACCTACTAAAAAGCTATTAGAACTAATAAACAAGCTTAGTAGGAGTGCAGGATATAAAATCAATACACAAAAATCATTTGTATTTTTATACACTTGCAATGAACAATCTTGCAATTGTACAATTCCATTTAGCATCAAAAGGAATAAAATACTTAGGAATAAATTTAACAAAAGAAGTGTAAAACTCACAGACCAATATCTAAAAAATATTGTTAAAACCAAAGAAGACATAAATAAATTGAAAGACATCCCACGTTCAATGAATCAGAAAACTTAATATTGATAAGATGGCAATAGCCCCCAAAATGATCTCCAGATTCAACACAATCCCTATGAAAACCCCAGCTGACGTCTCTGCAGATATTCACTAAATATGATCCTAAAATCCATATGGAAATTCAAGGAACCTAGAATACCCAAAACAATCTAGAACAAGAACTTTGGAGGACTCAAAACTTACTACCAAGCTACAGTTATCAAGACAGGGTAGTTCAGGCACAAGAAACAAAAACACAGGTCCATGGAATAGAATTGAGGGCCCAAAATAAACCTTCACATTTATCGTCAATTGTTTTTGACTAGGGTTCCGAAACCTAAAATTAGAAGAATTACAAAATTTAGAAGTAAACATAGGAGTAAATTTTGTAACACTGGATTAGGCAGTGGTTTCTTAGATTTGACACCAAAACACAAGCAACAAAACACAGAATAGATAAGCTGGACTTCATCAAAATTTAAAATTTTTGTGCCTCTTTTTTTTTTTTTGGTTAATACTTTTGACTAATGATTACATTATACCATTTCCACTATTCACTATTTTGTATAAATCCAGTTGCAATACACATAATATTTCAAATGCGACAATATGTGTCAAACTACATAGGTCTGCAAAGTTTAAGCACCATTATAAAGCTTTATCTTAAAAATATCTTCAGGAAAATAATTCAGGTATGGCACCAGAAGCACAGAAACAAAAGCAAAAATAAATAGCTGGGACTAGATCAAACTATAGCAAAAGAAATAGCCTACCCTGGCTGGTGTGCTCAGTGGGTGGAGCACTGGCCTATGCACCGAAGGGTCTCGGGTTCAATTCCAGTAAAGGGCATGTACCTTGGTTCACTCTCCACACTCTCTCGTTGGGCTCCTGTGGAAGGCAACAAATCTATCTCCTCTCTCTTTCTCTTTTTCTCTCTCTCTTTCCCTCTCCCATTTCCTCCCTCCTTTCCACTCTATCTGAAAAGCAATGAAAAAAAAAATCCTCATATGGGGATTAAAAAAATAGAACAAAAAAAGGAACAATAAATTGAAAGGGACCCCTGTAGACTGGGAGAAAATAATTGCAAATCATATATCTGATAAGGGGTTAATATCCAAAATATATAAACAACTCATACAAGTCAATAACAGAAAAACAAAAATTCCAATAAAAAAAATGGGTAGAGCCAAAACCTGTTTGGCTCAGTGGATAGAGCGTCAGCCTGCGGACTGAAAGGTCCCAGGTTTGATTCCGGTCAAGGGCATGCATCAGTGGGGGGCGTGCAGGAGGCTGTTGATCGATGTCTCTCTCTCATCGATGTTTCTAACTCTCTATCCCTCTCCCTTCCTCTCTGTAAAAAAAAAAAAAATCAATAAAATACATTTTTTTAAAAAATGGGTAGAGGAACTGAGTAGACACTTCTCCAAAGAAGACATACAAATGGCCAACAGAACAGGAAAGGCTATCACCAAAATGACAAGAGATGAGGCTAAGAGGGTGTGGAGAAAAGGAAACCCTTGTGCACTATTGATGAACATTGATACGGTCACCATGGAAAAAAACATGGAGGTTCCTCAAAAATTAAAAAATAGAACTACCATATTATTCAGCCAGCCATCCTTTTTCTGGGTATATTTCCAAAGAAAATTAAAACAAGATCCCAAAGAGATACGTGCACTTCCATGTTCATTACAGCAGCATTCACAATAGGCATGATATGGAAACATATCTTGGCTATTGTGTTTGTCAACAGATGAATAGATAAAGAAGAGGTGGCATGTAGATGCAATGGAATATTGTTCAGCCATGACAAAGAAGAAAATTCTGCCATTTGCAACATGAACAGACCTTGGGAGTATAATGCTAAGTGACATAAGTCAGACTAAGGAAGACAAAACAGAGAGTACAGTAGTGTTTACCAGGAGTTGGGGATAGAATAGGAGATGTTGGGCACTAGTCAGCTTGGCTCCATGGATAGAGCATTGGCCTGTGAACTGAAAAATCCTGGATTCAATTCCTGATCAGTGCACATGCCTAGGTTGTGGCCTCGACCTCTGGTGGGGACCATGCAGAAGACAGCCAATCAATGATTCTCTCTCATCACTGATGTTTCTATCTCTCTCTCCTTTTCCCTTCTTCTCTGAAATCAATAAAAATATGTTTTTAAAAAAGAAGAAAAAATAGGAGATGTTGGTCAAAGGGTACCAACTTCCAGTTATAAATTGAATAATGTTGGGCAATCTAACATTACAGCTTGGTGACTATGGTTAATAATACTGTATTATATATTTGAAACTTGATAAGAGTATAGATCATAAGTGTTCTCATCACAAAAAAGAAATGGTAATTATGTAACATGCAGGAGGTGTTAGCTAAGGCTATGGTGGTTATTACTTAACAATATATAAGTGTATTAAATCAACAGATTGTACCCCATAAACTTATACAATGTAATATATCAATTATATCTCAATAAAGCTGAAATAAAGTAATAGTTAATTAATCCTATTCTATTTATATTCTCTTTTTTTAATAAAAGTCTTACATATATGTATCTTAAGAATATACAGCCTGAAAGAAAAAATATATATACAGCCTGGCTGCTATGGTTCAATGGTTGAGCATTGACCTATGAAATAGCAGGTCACAGTTGCATTTCAGGTCAGGGCACATGCCAGGGTTGCAGACTCGGTGCCCAATATGGGACATGCAAGAGGCAGCCGATCAATGATTCTCTCTCATTACTGATGTTTCTATTTCTTCTCCCTCTCCCTTCCTCTTTGAAATCAATAAAAATATTTTAAAAAAATAAGAATATACACTGAGCCCTGGCTGGGGTAGTTTGTACTGGTCAGGACACATTTTGTCCCCGGGTCATGTGTATAGAAGACAACTAATCAATTTCTCTCTCTCTCTCTCCAA
Organism: Lasiurus cinereus; assembly: GCA_011751065.1. Classification (NCBI taxonomy): domain Eukaryota; kingdom Metazoa; phylum Chordata; class Mammalia; order Chiroptera; family Vespertilionidae; genus Lasiurus; species Lasiurus cinereus. The sequence continues at coordinate 29,695,689 of JAAGEH010000452.1, read as the reverse complement.
TAAATATTTTTTAAAAATCTAAATAAATTGCTGTGTCAGAGGACAGAAACATTATAAAATATTTTGTATTTTTCTTAAACATATTTCTTTAATTAGTCCTACTATTAATTACTACTAATTATTGCTGTTAACTAGTCCTATTGTTGCTTTGTTTAAATAACAGCATTTATGTAACAGAAAAGTAAAACATAAAGAATAAAACAATTTCAAATAAACACTCATTTTTCATATTTTGTTTTAATTTTTTACTTTTTCCACTTTACTGAGTTATAACTCACAATCATTTTTCATGGTTTTGTTTGCTTCTTTCTTTCTTTGTCCTTTTAATCCTCAGCCAAGGATATTTTTCCATTGTTCTCTTATAGCAATTTTTTAAAATGTGTTTTTTTATTAATTTCAGAGAGAAAAGAAGGGAGAGGAAGAGGAAGATAGAAACATCAAGGATGAGAGAGAATCATTGATTGGCTGCCTCCTGCATGCCCTTCTGGGAATTGAACCCACAACCTGTGCCCTGACCGGGAATTAAACCATGGCCTCCTGGTTCCTGGGTCAATACTCAACTACTGAGCAACACTGGCCAGGCTTTATTATTTTTTCAAAAGAGAGTGAAAGGGAAGGAGAAAGAAACATCAATGTGAGAGAGACACATTGACTGGTTGCCCCGCTGAATGACCCTTGACCAGGGCTCAGATTAAACCTGCAACGCAAGTAGGTACCCTTGACTGGAAATCAGACCAAACCCTCAACCCTTTGGTATGTGGACTGACACTCTAACCGCTGAGCAACACATGCAAGGACATTTTTCATGCTTTTATCCTATATAATAAAAGCCTAATATGCTAAGTGTCTGGTTGTCTGGTCAGCCATTCAATTAATCAAAGCCTAATATGCTAATGATATGCTAAGGCCCCTCAACCACTCAGTATGACATGCACTGACCATCAGGGGGAAGACGCTCCAACCAGCAAGTTAGCTTGCTGCTGGGTTCCAGCCGATCTGGGACTGAGTGAGATGGGTTGGACATGCCCTGAGCCCTCCTGCGGTCCCACCCAGCTGGCCAACTTCTCGTGTCCCTCCTTGGCCCCGATCATGCACCGGTGGTGGGGTCCCTTGGCTTGGCCTGCGCCCTCTCACAATCCGGGACCTCTCGGGGAATGTAAGAGAGCCACTTTTGGCCCTATCCTGCAGGCCAGGCCAGGGGACGCCACTACCAGTGTACAAATTCATGCACCAGGCCTCTAGTATGAAAATAATAACACATAGCCCTGGTGTGGCTGGTATGGCTCAGTTGGTTGGCCGTTGGGACATGTACCAAAAGGTTGCTGGTTTGATTCCCAGTAGGACACATGCCTGGGTTGGGTGTGTCCCCGATAGTGAGTGTGTGTTCTCATATTGATATATCTCCCTGTCTAAAATGAATGTATAAACAATTTTTAAAAAATAAAATTAAAAATGACACATATGGTTTTTCTGTCAGGTGTAGCAGTATTCTGGGTTGGCTCCCAACCAAGTTAGTAATGGTAGGCAGAGTCTTGTCTATAGTCTCATGGATCTACAAACTCTCAGCTTAGAGAATGACATGTCTCTACTAAAGGTAGGGGGCAAGATGACTCCCCACTTCTCTGGTCCTCACACCTGGAGGACAGCCCTGAGGATATCCTGGGCTACTCACTCTGTGCCACTGAAATGGAATCCCAGGATGTAGTGAGGTAGGGAGGGAAGACCCATCTGGGACCTCAGGGTGATCTCTGATCCTTGTCCACAGTTGATGCCTTCCCCTCCAAGACCTCTTGTTGCCTTTGCCACTCATAAGTCTGGCCAGGCCCTTGTTCCAATAAGACTCAAATGCCAGTGCTGCAGACACAGAAATACCTGGTAACTCCCCACATGAGGAGACAGAGGGACCTCCTTTCCCTGTACACGTGGCTCCCTGGAGGGGGTCGGCCTGGCCAGCTATGGCCTTCAAATTGAACCTGCACAACCATTTTACTTGACAACAGCGCTTCTGTTAATCACCATTTCTCACAAATGCAATGGAGATTTCAAGTCACTCAAAGGTTGGCCACTTTTACCTTCGAAGCAGACAGGATCCATTTCTTGTTGTTGCTAACGGCAACATCCATCACCCAGTCATTATGGCCCTGAGGAAAACAGAATTTTAACAAGGATCTAGAGGAAAGGTTTTGTAGAACAACAAAACAAACAAAACCAAAAAAGTGCAGAAGAGTAACTACTAGTAATTGTGCTTCCATGGTTTCGCCAAGGACATATAAGGTAGAATACAGAATATAAAGGATTGTGATACACATGTATGTCTTTTTTATTTTCTTTATTTTTAGAGAGAGGAGCAGGGAGAGAGACAGAGATAAACACATTGATGAGAGAAGACCATCATCGATTGGCTGCCTCCTGCACACCCCCTACTGGAGATTGAGCCCAAAACAGAGGCATGTTCTCTGACCAGAAATGGAATCTGTGACTTCTTGGTGCATGGGTTGATGCTCACCTGCTGAACCACACAGGCTGGGCCTTCATGTTTTTTTTGTGTGTGTGTGTGTTTTTTAAATATATTTTATTAATTTTTCACAGAGAGGAAGGGAGAGAGAGATAGAAAGCCAAAAACATCAATGAGAGAGAGACATCAATAAGCCGCCTCCTGCACGCCCCCTACTGGGGATGTGCCCGAAACCTGATACATGCCCTTGACCAGAATCGAACCTGGGACCTTTCAGTCCCCAGGCCGACGCTCTATCCGCTGAGCCAAACCGGTTTTGGCCTTCATGTGTTTTTCAAAAACAGGAGGACAGAAAAAGAATTATTGTATTCCCAGCTGGTACCAGAGCATCTCTTGCAGGCTTTTGCTTTCTTTGTTCTAGGGAATACTATTCACAAGTCCAGTTGGTGAGAGGGCTTTTGGCTTCAAGTGACTACAAACTTAAGCAAATAGGGGATAGTTTTCCTCAGATACAATGGAGCTCAGAGGAGATGGATATCATCGCTGGCCAGACATTTGATGACATCAGGGCTCTGTGTTAGCATCCTTATCACTCTTTGGTCTTTCTCTTATGCAAAGAGGTGGACAGTGAGGCAACATGGTTTGGTAGGAGGACAGGAAACCAGAGAGGAGGTTAAACTGATGTGCATAACAAAAGGGCAAGAATTTGAGGGTGAAAGAAGAGAGAGAGAGAGAGAGAGAGAGAGAGAGAGAGAGAGAGAGAAGAAGAAAAGTGAATAGAACGAATAAACAGGACGACAAAAGGACAGTCGAACATTCAGTTTTAAGCCATTTATTTGCTTACATCCTTTTGCCCCTCCAAACGCTCAGAGAAGAAAGCTCATACAGACCAGCCTTGGGAGGCTGAATGTTGTGGTGATCAAGGGGACATCATCTACATTTGGTCACAGGGAACAGAGAGACCAAGACTCATAGATGCAAGCATTCCCAGCCAAATGTGCTATGAAATCATAGGATCAGGGAGTGTGCAGACATTTTAGGGTGGAGCAGCGGCAGTGAAGAGGCCAGTCCTGGGACACCCCTGACCTTGGATTCTGGCCGTGTGGGATAGCCCATGGCTTTATTAAAGAGCTACTTTGAGTGGAGTTATCTCTAACTTGCGGCCAAAAGCACCCAATTGACGCCCTCCATGTTGGAACCCACAGCTTTCTGTGTGTGCCTCACTGTGGCATTCCTGCAGCCTTCTGCACAGTAATTTCTCTTGTTCTTAAACATTCTCCCTTCTCTGAGTGTCTGCATTTGCTTTTCCATCTGCCTGAAATTCCCTCCCTCAAGAGCCTCACTCATCCTGTCCTTCCTTGCCATCTGATATTCAGCTCAAAGGCCACCTTCTCCATGAGGCCTTCCCTTCCCACTCACCATGGACTTATCCCTGCTGTCCATTTCTATCACATCACCCGTTGTGGTTTCTCCATTTCACTCACATTGTTGATGATTTGCTTGTCCTTCCCCACAGGGTATCAGCTCGACAGGTGACATCTAGGTCTTCTTTCCCCCAGCATCCACCACCCCACATGGAATGACTAAGGAACAAAGCTCAGATGCTCTATCTGATTCTGGCATTGGTACCTTCAAGGAGAGCTTCTGGTAGCCTTCTCCTACATCCCAAATAGCCACAGTCTTGTCGAACCCTCCAGACACGAGAAAAGATGCTGCAACACAAAATGAGAGTCTCAAGGAGTCATCTTTTCTAGCCAATTGCTTCCTCCTGTGGGAGGTCCCAGCGGTCTTGAAGCTGCATCAGTGAGGCACCTCATGGCTCACTCTGATGACACTCTGACCCTTTTCTGATGGTTCAACCCCAATTAGAGTTGATTCTCATTACTAATAGTAGTTACATTCTATCAAGTCATTGCAAACACTGAATTAGCAAATACTGAACCACTGTTCTTAAGGAAAATACACAGTTAGGTTCCTATGAGCCTCTGGTCACATTTCCTTAACTAATCAATACATAACCTTGCTTAATGTTGGTTTCTGTTTAAAGACACCTTATTTGAGATATATATATATATAGTTTATTCATTAGAACTGAATTCATGGCCATCAGTTCTGTGACTCTTGCCTGACGAAGCTTCTGTAACATGTGTTTTCCCCATAAAGCATATCACAGCCTTGTCTCACTTAGAAACAAGGGGCCTGGCTTAAAGAGCAACTCACCAACTAAAAGCTCAAATTGTGGAGAAACAAAGATGGCAGCATAGGCGAACACTTAAACTGCTGCCTCGCACAACAATTTCAAAACTACAGCTAAACGACAGAACGGACACCATCCAGAACCACAGGAAAGCTGGCTGAGTGGAAATTCTACAACTAGAAGTAAAGAGAGGGGCACACAGAGACTCAGAGGAGCTGCAAAAAGCTGAGGTACGGAGACAAGTGCTTAGAGAGGGCCGACATCGGTGTGCCTGGCTGGCTTCCTGTAGCAGGAGGGAGACGGAAACTCCCAACTGCACTGAACCCCAGTTCTGGGCAAGACTCATATGGGGGGAATCTGGAATGACATGAAAAGGAAGGAGTGCACAGAAACTTAGGGGAATCGCAAAAGGCAGAGGTCTGGAGGCAAGTGCAAAGAGGACTGACTGCTGATTAGGCCTCAGGCTTTCTCTAGTGGGAGGGAAACAGAACTTTCCAATTGCACTGAAATTCAGGTCTGACTGCACTGAACCCCAGTTTTGGGCAAGGCCCTGGGCACCCAGATTCATATGGGTCCCCGGAGCACATGGAAACTCAGGGGAGCTAGAAAGACACAGGGTTGAAGGCGTGCCCGAATGTGCACAGAGAGGGCTGCAGTGATTACCGAGGGGCACTGAGACCCAGGAGCCGCCATGTAGGGCAGGGCTGATGGGAAGCCAAGGCTGTCTGCTCAACTCTGAGACTCCACCACATCCAAGCCCAGCACAGAGGCTGCTGCAACCTTGCAAGTCTTAAGGCTGAGTCTAGCACAGAAGTTCTCCCGACATAGGCACAGTTGTTGCTCACAGCCAGCTGGCTCAGAGGTCAATTCCTCCCAGTGATACCAACAACTATCAAGACTTAGCTACAGCCAAAACTGGTTTGGCTCAGTGGATAGAGCATCGGCCTGCAGACTGAAAGGTCCCGGGTTCGATTCCAGTCAAGGGCATGTACCTTGGTTGCAGGCACATCCCCAGTAGGGGTGTGCAAGAGGCAGCTGATCAATGTTTCTCTCTTATCGAGGTTTCTAACTCTCTATCCCTCTCCCTTCCTCTCTGTAAAATATCAATAAAATACATTTTTAAAAAAGATTATAAAAAAAAGACTTAACTACAACAAGACTATACACATAATCCACAAAGAGGTGCACCAAGAGTGTCTACCTCAGGTAATTGGGGAGGCGGAGCTACTGGGCCATATAGGACAATTAGCACACAAAGCTACTCTACCAACTCAGGGAAGCAGCGAAAATGTAAAGACAAAGGAACAGATCACAAACGAAAGAAATAGAGGAAACAAACGACTGGATATAGAGTTCAAAACAAAGGTTATAATGTTTTTAAAGGATTTCCTAGAAAAGATGGATAAATTTAGTGAGACCCAAAAGGAGATGAAAAAGAATCAACTAGAAATTAAACATACACTGACTGAAATAAAAAATATTATACAGAGATCTAACAGCAGACTAGAAGAACGTAAGAATCAAGTCAAAGATTTAAAAAACAAAGAAGCAGAAAACACTCAACTGAAAAAGCAAAAAGAAAAAAGAACCCAAAAATGTGAAGATAATGTAAGGAGCCTCTGGGACAACTTCAAGCGTACCAATATCAGAATTATGGGGGTGCCAGAAGAAGAGAGAGAGCAAGACACTGAAAACCTATTTGAAGAAATAATAACTGAAAACTTTCCCCACCTGGTGAAAGAAATAGACTTACAAGTCCAGAAAGTACACAGAACCCCAAACAAAAGGAATCCAAAGAGGACCACATCAAGACACATCATAATTAAAATGCCAAGAGCAAAAGACAAAGAGAGAATATTAAAAGCAGCAAGAGAAAAACAGTTAATTACTTACAAGGGAGCACCCATACGATTGTCAGCTGATTCCTCAATAGAAACTATGCAGGCCAGAAGAGAGTGGCAGGAAATATTCAAAGTGATGAATAACAAGAAACTACAACCCAGCAAAGCTATCATTCAGAATTGAAGGGCAGATAAAGAGTTTCACAGATAAGAGGGAGCTGAAGGAATTCATCACTACCAAACCAGTATTATATGAAATGCTGAAAGGTACTCTCCAAGAAGAGGAAGAAGAAGAAAAATGTAAAGATAAAAAATTATGAACAATAAATACATATCTATCAACAAGTGAATCTAAAAATCAAGTGAATTGAAAATCTGATGAAAAGAATAAACTGGTGAATATAATAGAATCAGGGGCAAAGAAAGGGAATAAACTGATAATTCTCAGGGGGAAAGAGGTGAGGAGTGTGCAGGAAGAGACTGGACAAAAATTATGCACCTATGGATGAGGACAATGAGGAGGAGGTAAGGGCAGAGGGAGGGGTGGCAGCCTGGTGGAGGGGAGCTATGGGTGGGAGGGGGAAGAGGAGCAATTGTAATAATCTGAACAATAAAGATTTATTTAAAAAAAGAAAAAGAAAAAAAAAGAAAAGCTCAAATTGTGAAATGTGGCACTAAATAGACCACAAAAAGTACACGTTATGATAAGAGAAATGAAACAAGAAGGCAGTGAGTCACCTTGTTCAACTTCAGGGGGATTGCATGCACAGGCTAACTCAAGCTCTTCACTGCAATTCACATATCCACAAGTGACCACAAAAGTGCCATGAGTATTGACTTTAGGGTTATACATTAATTTTAGCCTGTAATTTACAAAGATGGAATCTGCAAATAGCAGTGATTGACTGTGTAACCCTGAACCCAGTAAAGCCAAGGATAGAAACTGGCAGGGCGCCTCAGAGTGGGGTCTGACGTACACAGAGGCTGCTTCAGAAGAGGAAAAGATATTCAGAAAAACCCTTGCATTTCTCAAGTCACACTGTGATTGTGTGGGTACTGGCTGGGTGCTCCAAACACACACTCCATGAGGATGAAGGAGTTTAACCTTTGGCCCTTGGGTATCAGGAGCAGTCACTCCCCCACTGGGGTTCACTGCCATGGCAGCTTATTGTCATCGCCCTTCATCTGGAAATAGCTTCCCAATCTCCCTCACCTATTGTCAGTCCCTCTGCTTCAGAATGTACTGGCCCTCGAACTCTGGAGAGGGACAAGTCACTCAGACCAGGCCCATCAGTACCTTTCATCACCTGCTAAAGTGATTGGTTCAGAGATGGGCATGTGACCCATGCTGAGCCAATGGGAGTCTTCCATGGGGCTTGTGCTGGGACCATCAGAGGGAGCTTCTTTCTCCAGGAGTGCCAGCAGCCAAAACCACTGTTGGCTTGAACCACCAGGGGCCACTTTGCCTATTTGGGGAAAATATCAACACAAGAAAGAAGGTGATCTAAATAGAAGAGTTGGCTCCGTGGCAACATAGTCTGAGTATCTTGGACCCAGCCACATCTCAAGTGAGATCTGATCCTGGACTTTCCGATTGCAGGAATTCATTGCTAGTTACACCACGTTGAACTGAATTTATGTCACTTACAAACTATGTCTATGAATCTCTCTCTTGCCTTTTTCTTGTTTGTTTGTTGTTGTGGAAAAGAAGTCCAGCAGCATTGAAAACCAGCTCTATGCTGAGTTCATGTGAATGAAACCTGGGTTACTCTGCCCAGCATTCCCCCGCGTGCAGGATCCTCCTAAGTGTGTATTACTCACTGTCTCTGGCAAAGTGGCAGGAACTCACAGAACCTTCATGGCCATGCATCAGAGTTACACAGGCTCCACGGTTTCGAAACTCCCCTGAATGGACGTTCCATATTTTTAAGGTTTTATCCCAAGAACTTGTACATAGGAAATGGCCGCTGCAGGTAAAACAGCAGCTTGAGATTGCATTGGTATGTGCCCTGAAACAGATAGAAGGGTACACATGTTAGCACTTGGCTTCTACAAAAATCTGATGACCCGCCTACATTGGGGGAAGGGGGAAGGGAAAGGGCATTGGAGCTGATGCCCTGTGACCTATGGACTTCCTTCCTATCTACTAGGGTCCAGACAGTAATTGCTCTAACTATGTCTCACTGTCCCAGGGATTTCTCAATCCTGGCAATACTGACGTTTTGTACTAAATAACTCATTGGGATAGGGAACTGATTTGCAGATTGTGATATGTTGGGTATCATCCCTGGACTCTACCCACTAGATGCCAGTAGCCCTTATACCTAGTTGTGACAACCAAAGCTGTCTGCAGACACTGGCAAGTGTCCACTGGGATGCAACTGCTCCTGCAGAGAACCACTGCACTATTCAGAGCTGCTTGAGGCTGGAGGAAAGAGAGCAGCTGGAACAGCTGTCCAGGTGGTTCATGGACTCACAGCCCTTCAGGCCTGGGTGCTGGATCACACGCCTCTCCTGCTCAGTCTCCGGCTCATCTGTCTCCAGGACGTGGAGCTTGGCTGGTCTCCCCAGCCCCCCTGCCCCTCCTCTTTACCTCAACTGCTCACTCTCTTTCTCCCTCTCTCTTTGTCTGTCTTCAGTGTCATTAAAGCATATTTTAATGTTGTGCTTTTATTTACTATTTTTAGGTTATCTGTTCTCAACTTTTAAATGTCTTCTTGTTTTGGAAAAAAAAATATCTGTGAGCATTTTGCTACTTCTTTTTGTTGTTTGTCATCCTCAAAGTATTTTCCCCATGATTCTCAGCTCCTGTTATAGACAGTTTTCAAGGAAATCTATGAACATAAATGAGCTTCTCTTAGTTGCCCGGATCATAAAATCAATCTTTTTACCTGAGGAAAAGGTTGGACAAAACTGTTTTTGAGTAATCAGGTCAGAGTTTTGGACTCTGTCTCAGTTCTTTGAAATGCAAAAACTGAGAAAGATCAATGTGGGTGTTGGGGGTGGGGGAGTCAACTTTCCAAGGGTGTCCAGGGTAAAACTTTCCGAATTCCTGTGCCTATTGGGCTGAGAACCATCTCAACATCCAGACACTGTCACTGGGGCTTAACCCTGGAGATGGAAAATGAAGGCCTCCCCAGAATCTGAACACTGTCACTGGGGTCCAGACCAGGGATGTCTCTCTTTCCCAGGATGGGTTCTCATTTCAAACGAATTCCACTTCTCATAAAACACCGTTTTCTTAGTTCCACTGTTTGGGGGAAGTGCTTGTGTTTCACGTGCACGTCTGGACAAGATGGAGCCAATGTACTTCTCTCTATTCCTCTGCACAGGGCAGATAACAGCCCTGGGCATTTACAGAGGGAACAGAAGACTATGAAGGGTGGAGAAAAGAAAGCCCACAGCCAGGACTCTTGGGACCAAAGGAGGGCATGCTGTGAGGCCCTAGGGCAGCGGTTCTCAACCTGTGGGTCACGACCCCTATGGGAGTCAAACGACCCTTTCACAGGGGTCGCCTAAGACTATTGGAAAACACCTATTTCTCATGGTCTTAGGAACCAACACACCGCTCCTCAGTGTAGCAAAATGTAGCAATGTAGTTTACTGTTGTTATATTAAGACTGTTACCCATGCTACACCATGATTCAAGACAAAATTTCATTTATTTGTAATTAGAAATAAATATTTCACAATATATAATTACATATTGTTTTTGTGATTAATCACTATGCTTTAATTATGTTCCATTTGTAACAATGAAAATACATCCTGCCTATCAGATATTTACATTACAGTTCATAACAGTAGCAAAATTACAGTTATGAAGTAGCAACGGAAATAATTTTATGGTTGGGGGTCACCACCACGTGAGGAGCTGTCTTAAAGGGAAGCGGCATTAGGAAGGTTGAGAATCACTGCCCTGGGGTTTTCTTTTTGCTTCACATGTCCCGGCCTGGGAACTGGAAAACCTTGTAACAATACCAAGGCAAGGGAGAACAAAAACAACAACAAATGCCTCCAAAAGAACGTTTTCTCCCTCCCTAGCCAAAGGAAGAGCCTAAGAAAACAGAGCACCTTTAGACAATACCCACCTTACTCTAGCCAAATATCCTGGGGAAACTATAGTCCCATCCCCATCTCTTTTAAGAAGCCACACTTTGATGGATCCTGGCAGGGTGGCTCAGTTGGTTGGAGTGTGGTCCCATGCACCATAAGGTTGTAAGTTCAATTCCTGATCAGTGCTCATATCTAGGTTTTGGGTTTGGTTGAGGCACATACAGAGACAACCAACTGATGTTTTTCTCTCAT
>JAAGEH010000452.1:29668166-29684878 GCA_011751065.1 Lasiurus cinereus | reverse complement strand
TCTCTCTCTCTCTCTCTCTCTCTCTCTCTCTCTCTCTCTCTCTCTTTCTCTCTTTCTCCACCTTCCCCCTCTCTCTGAAAATCAATTAGCCTAGCCAGTTAGTTGGGTGTTTAGAACATCAGCCCACAGAATGAAGGTCGTGGGTTCTATTCCTGTCAAAGGCTCTATTCCCAGCCCCAGTTGGGGCATGCGTAGGAGGCAATCAATCAATGTGTCTCTTTCACATCAATGTTTCTCTCTCTATGTTTCTTCCCCTCCCTTCCACTCTTTCTAAAAATCAGTGCAGGGGAGGGGGGATGAGAAAGGGGAATATTCTCAGATGAAGATTAACAAAAAATAAAAATCGATTAGAAAACAATCCTCTGGTGAAGATTAAATTTTTAAAAATGCTTTGATGGGCAATTACAATCACACTTGAACCAAACAAAAAAATAGAAATCCTAAGCCAAAAAAAAAAAAAAATAGAAGATATAAAGACTGATCAAATGGAAATTTCAGAACTGAAAAATATAGTAACCAAAATTAAAAACTCAATGGGGAGGACAGAGGAGAGCATTAATAACTATGAAGGCAAACAATATAAATTAACCTATCAAAAAAAAATGTGTGTGTGTGGGGGGGGGCAGAACCTCAGGAACCTGTGGGATTATAACAAAAATATCTAAGCATTTGTTTCACCAGGGTTCCAGAAGGAAAGGAGAAAGAGGATGGGGCTGACAAAGTAATCAGAGAAATTACATCTGAAATGTTACCAAATTTGGCAAAACACATAAACCTATAGATTCAAAAATATATAATTCCAAATAGAATAAATTCAGACACATCATAATTAAACTTCTGAAAAGTGAAAACAGAGGAAAAAAATCTTGAAAGTAATAAGAGAGAAATGACACCTCACCTAAAAGAGGGAAACGATTTGAATGACTGGATTTCTCATCAGAAACCATGGAAGACCTTGCCCTAGCTAGCTTGGCTCAGTGGATAGAACATCAGCCTGTGGACTGAAGGGTCCCATGTTCGATTCTGGCCAAGGCCACATGCCTGGGTTGCGGGCTCGATACCCAATAGGGAGCATGCAGGAGGCAGCCAATCAATGATTCTCTCTCATCATTGATGTTTCTATCTCTCTCTCCTTCTCCCTTCCTCTCTGAAATCAATAAAAAATATATTAAAAAAAAAAAACCATGGAAGCCAAAGAAAGTGACATGACAGTTTTTACATGCTGAATGAAAAAAAAATTTGTCAACCCAGATTTATATATCCAGCAAAAATAGCCTTTGGGAATGAAGAGGAAATTAAGACATTTTCAGATTAAATAAAACTAAGAGAATTTATGGCCCTCTGACTTACCCTAAAAGAATGACTAAAGGAAGTTTTTCTAAACAGAAAGAAAGCAGTAAAAGAAAAAAACTTGGAATATCAGAAATGAAGACAGAACATAGTAAGTAAAATACGGTTAAATATGGTAGACTTTCCTTCTCCTCTTGAATTTTCTAAATTATGTTTCACAGTTGAAGTAAATGTGTGTGTGTGTGTGTGTGTGTGTAACAAAATATTTATGTTTACTACTTGCAAACGTTCAAATCAGTTAAGATTATGTTGGCTCACATTGAGACCAATGCACCTGAAGCCTGTCCCATCCCACAGGTCACAATTGGTGGTTTCCCCAGCCTTCCCTTTCCCCCTCTGCAGCCTCTTCATAGCATCCGAGACCAAGTTGGAGATGTCCAGCATGGATGCTGGCTAACAAGCTAACGGTATGTAGGCCAAATCCAGGAGGGCATGAATGGGGACCCTGCCCTCTCCCCTCCCTGCTGCAGGATGCTGCCCGGATTCCTGGGCCCCTCCTCACTTGTTGATGGTGAGCAGGGTGGCCTGGGATGTAATATCCCAGATCTTGACGGTCTTGTCCAATGAGACGGAAGCTATCTTCTGACTATCAGGGTCAAAGCAGCAGCTTGTGACTGATCTTTTGTGATGATCTGTGGCACAGGGAAAGGTCTCATTATCCATGTTCTACCTGAGACATTTGCTTCTCATGGCCCAGAGGCTCATACTACTCCCCCACAGTGACAACAGTCCAGAAACACCATTCCAGTTCCCACACGTTCCTGAGTACCTGTGCAGGGATTTGAACAAGAGCATAGCCAATCTGCTCCCTGTCCCAGCAGAACTCCCAGTCTGATGGTGATTCACCCTTGATTGGGCAATGCCCCACAGCATGCCAGGGGCCATGAGAGAAGGACAAGGTACCTCACAGCTCCTGAACAGCAGAAGTCTGGCCCAGCCCGGGGCAGCCCTGAGAGGTCAAGGAAGCGCCCAGAAGTTATCAAGGGAAGCAGGACAGGAAGAGTGCTCCAGGCAGAAGGAGCGGCATGAGCAAAAGTTTAGAAGTGGGACAGGGCATGGAGAAGCATGGTGAGCAGCTAGACCCCAGAGAGTGAGGAGAGGTAGAGCAGGAAGTGATACATTAATGGAAACATATAAGCTATGGAACACTGCACATATCATGGGTCCACACTGATAAAAACAGACATAAAGCATATATGGGAAATAATACTGCATGTGCAAACACACCACACACACACACACACACACACACACACACACACACACACAGTTCGGGAAGGCCACCCAGCAATATATTGTTTATAATAGGCATCTCTGGGGAGGAGACAGAATAGGTACAACGGTCTTCAAACTTTTGGCTTTACACACAAAATTTTATTACAAAGATTATGTATTTTTCAATTATTTATTTTGCTATAACTGTCAACTGACATGCAGTAATAAGGATAACTAACATGAAGAGATCCTGTTTCCGCCAGTTTCCGCCAGTGGTCACATCTTGCATAATGATATATCACCACCAGGAAATTTACACACAATAATTATCATTTTAATATTTAGGAAATAGAGCAAAACATTAAGAAGGCTGAGCTTCCATTCAATAGGAGACTGTGCTTTAAACGTTCACGGAAGGCTGGAGCAGAACATTGTCTCATTTATTACAAGCACAAACTGAATGAAAAAGTTTAACTGATGAGGACTAGTCTTGGTATTAACAGCTAGTGTTTTTAGCAATCCGTGTCCCATCTCTAACTCTTTCACCACATAAAGCAATTGAAAGTCAGTCCATCAAGTGACAAGCAGCTGTTACCATGGCTGACAGAACAGCGCAGGGAACCTATGCAAACTCACCTTTGATATGTATCACAGTCGTGGCGTTTCTTGCGTCTGTTATACAGATTCCACGATCCACATCCAAGCCCGAGACCACATATTTACCGTCAGGAGAAAAGTTACAGGAGGTTATGAAGCTTTCATGTCTGATCCTCCACTGAAATAGGGCAAGGATTAAAGGTTGTTTTTTCTCCAGCCCAGCTGCTTAGTAGAGCTTTCTGTGGTGATAAAAATGTTTCATCTATATGCTGTCAAATATCCTTGCCACTGGCCACATGTGGCATTGAGCACTTATAGTGGGCAAGTGCAAATAAGAAACTGAATTTCTAAGTTCATTTGATTTTCATTAATTAGTGTAATTAATTAATTAATCTATGTCCAGGATTGATGAGCAAGGGCAGGGAGAGCACCCAGGAGACTGGGCAGCCAGGTTCTAGTAATGTCCGACTTTATCCCTGTTTATTTTGGCAAAGAAATGAAAGAAATCTCCAAAATAGAAAAACTGGCTGGAGGCAAGAACAGGAAATTTACTACCTCAAGAGAAGAAGTAAGCACTTGATTAAATGCTTAAAGGTCGATGGCAGTCTCATTTTCACCTACAGAATTGGTTATGTTTTTTTAAATTATGATAACTGGTATGTGAGGGTGGGAGACAGTGGGCTCTCCCCTAGTGCCTAGGGTATGAGTTGGGACAGATTTCTGGAGAGCAATTTTAAAAGCACATGTTTCTATGCCAAATTAGTAATAAAATCCAGCTCTATATCCAAAAAAACTATATGGAAACTTTCCTCATTGTATTATTGTTTATGCCAGAGTAAAAGCAGCTGAGGGTCCTGTACCAGGGAATGGAGGAGCACAGCATGACCTATTTGTCCCATGGAATCCACACTCCCATTAAAAAGTATGATGCTGATGTGTACTGAATGATACTATGCTGTTAACAGAACATTCTTGTCTGTGTTCCTATGTAAACATATGTAAACATAGGAAAAGAGACAGCAAGATGTTAACTATAATCTCTGGAGATTTTAAGGTTTTTAATTTTGGGTTGTTTTTTTTTTTTTCTTGACTTGTCTTTCTAAAAAAAAAAGTTTACGATGAATATAAACTGATCTTTGCACTAAGAGAAAGATTTTTTTTAATCCTTACCCGAGGATATTTTTCCATTGCTTTTCAAATAGAGAAGAAGGGGAGAGGGGGGAGAAGGAAGAGAAGGAGGAGAAGGAGGAAGAGGAGGAGAGAGAGAGAAACATCGATGTGATAGAGACACGTGGATTAGTTGCCTTCCCTATGCGCTCTAACCAGAGATGGATCCTGCAACCCAGGTATGTGCCCTTGGCCGGGAATCAAGCCCAGGCCCCTTCCCGTGAGGGCTGACATTCTAATCACTGAGCAACACCGGCCATGGTGAAAGATCGTTTTTTCAAGGGGAGAAAAGAGGAGGAAGGGAGAGGAGACGCAATGAGAAGCTGCTGGGGGAAGGGCACTGGGAATGGGGTAGGAGACCCTGAAGAGATGCCTGAGCAGGGCTGGGCTGCTGGGGTCTGGGAAGGAGAGAGGGGAGTCTCAGGGCAGTTTTGATGGATGGGTGGTGGCCCCTTCAACATAGAGAACAGATTGGAAAAGACCCATAACTCTTATGCTTTGGCCAAGGGGCCTTTTCCTCTGGCCTCTGTGCTACTTCTTGCCTCAGCAAATCCAGACACCTCACAGAGGAGGGTCTCCTTCCCGCAGCCTGGAATGCCACGACCACTATCCCCACCCCATCCCACTTGTGTCACTCCTTCAAGCAGAAGCCCCCCTCCTGTCTGCTCCATCAAGCTATCCTTCCCCAGTGCTCACCCTCCATCATCTCAGGCCCCTGAGAATATTCTCTTTCGCTGGAAGACTGGCTTCTCTTCCCACCCCATGCCCACCCCAAGGCTCTGTGAGGCCCAGCGGGACCTTGTGCACGGACATCTCCACTGGGCAGGGCATGCTCACCAGCAGCTTGCCTGTTTCAAGGTCCCAGGTCCTCAGAGTTTTGTCGTAGGCCGCAGCGGTAATTCTGGAAATAAAATGACAAGCATAGATAGGGTCTTTATGACAGAGACAGCGATGCATATGATTTCCTCATAGAAATTCTTTATCATTTAGAACCAAGATTGCAAATACTAACACTATAATCTCTCTAACAAAGCTCCATGAGCCTCACCCCCCGACCCCAACCCCGAGAGCAGTGGGTGGGTTCTCACTGAACACAGAGAGAATCTAACTCAAAGGACACCAGCGGCACTCTCTTCCTTCCTCCCTCCCTCAGCCGCCCAAATCTGTTCTTTTGTGTTTGGGGCGTTAAAGGCATCATCTCTTGTGTTGATAACTGACCATCTTCTTCTAAGGCGATATCTACAACTCACAAGGATCAATTACTTCTGCTCACATGTCTAATTTTTAACAGAAAAAAAAAAGGTTGATAGCTCATTTTATTCTAAAATGTTTTATTGTACATTTAGTGAAGTAATAAAAATATCCCTTTGCCTCATTATCTTGCATGTTCCAAGGCCATCATCTACCACATAAGATACATTTCCACAAAAATTAAATTCCCACATTGTTTTTACTCAACTGTCCCTGGTGTGCTGTCCACTGGCCTGCCTCCTCACTCGCGCTGTTCCTGACCCATGTGAAGGAAGCAAAAGTCACCTTCTGCTGTCAGCCGTGACACTGCACTCCAAAACAGGAGCCTTGGGCCCGTCGTTAAAATCCCGGACAATAGATCCCTCCATCGCATCCTCAAATCAACAGGAGAGAGGGACAGAGAGCAAGAGGTCACTGAGGCACTGACTGAAGTTGTGGACTGAGTTCCACATCGGCCTTGAGCTTGCCTGTGACAGCAAAGTATGAGAACCACCTGCTCTATGACTCTCATCCAACTCAAAAGGGTGAAAGGACATCAGCCAGGGTCACAACTAGGGGACCTCAAATGTGGGCCCTGAACCACGTGGACAGTTCCCAAACCTTCCTGCCTATTCTGCCCGGCCTTGGTACCCCAATGACAGAAAAGATGTTCCTCCAAGCTATCCTCCACCCAGTTACCTTAACGGAACCCAGGAACCCCACGCCCAGCCCCGGGCTCAGGAACGGTCCTTGACTCATTTCACCCTGTCCCTCTCCTGCCCCTGAAGCTAGAGGAGATGATCAGACTCAGAGCTGACCGGCACCATGTGCCCAGCTCTAACCACATGGTCATCTGTGAACATTGCCACCCCTCGCCCTGCTCCTAACTGAACAGCAATGCCCCTAAACAGACCTGCCAGGGTCTGCTGGCTATGCCCAGAAGGCGGCCCCCTCTCTGCCACCTTGTCTGATCATGACACACACTCCTGTTCCTTGTTCCCCTGCTTCCTGCACCCTGGATACTGATCTCAGGTTTGCCTCTCCCACCTTCCCATCACAAACAGATCCCAGGCCTGGCCATACCATCTCTGTGGATAGAACTCAGTTTTCCAAATAAGCGACCCAAAGAGATGACACAGCGCAGACCCCCCAGGTAGGCCCTGGACACCCTGGGACTCTCCAACAAAAGGAGAGGAGCTCCCAGTCCAGAGATCTCTACTGCCTGCTCCCACTGTTTCCAAACCAACAGTCTAACAGCTGCTACACTAACCTCATCTCTCTCCTTTGGCTTGACACTAATGTGAGCCCTCATTTTTGTTTCTCCTTCCTGCACTTTGCTCAAAAAGGCCTCCCCAAATTCTTGTGATCCTTGAGAACCGGGACTTCAGTACTGGGGAACTCTCTACAAGAGGCAACATAAGTACACAGGATGTTTTGATTCCACCTATCATGGGACCACCTACCCACAGCTTCACGGTGCAGTCAAAGGAGCTACTGAGGAGCTTTGTGTCATTCACACAGAAGTGACAAGAACTCACAAGGTGCTGGTGTCCACTCAGAATTTGAAATGGAATCTGAAAAGAAAAACAAATAGACTGAGTGATTTCAGGAGGTTGCAAAATACAAGCTCAATATTTTAAAAATCCATCATACATTTGCAGTGAACAACCTAGAAAATAATGAAGAAAAAATCCATTTATAAAAGCATCAAAATAGGAATAAATTTCAAAAAATATATGACTTATACTCTGAAAATTGCAAAAAAAATTATTGAAAGAAATTTTTAAAAAGACTTAAATAAGTGGGAAAACATCCTATGTTCATGGATTGGCAAAATTACTATTGATAAGATGAAAATACCCTTAAAAATGATTTAGAGATTTAACAATCACCCGTCAAAATCCTAGCTAAAATGGACAAGCTGATCCTAAAATGTATATGGAAATTTAAAAGAAGCTGAATAGCCAAACAATCTTGAAACAGAACAAAGGTGGCCCTGGCTGGGTAGCTCAGTTAGTGGGAGCATTTGTCCTGATAGGCAAGGTTGCGGATTTGGTTCCCGGTCAGAGCATATGCAAGAGTCAACCAATGAGTACATGAATAGCTAGAACAACAAATGAGTTTTTTTTCTCTCTCTCTCCCTCTCTCCCTCCTTCCCTCTTCTTCTAGAATCAATGAATAAAAAAAAATTGTTTTTTAATAAAAGGTGGAGGGCTCACAATTACCAATTTTAAAACTTACAACAAAAAAGTTATAAAAATCGAGACAGTGTAGGACTGGCATAAGATAAACACATAGATCAGTGGTTCTCAACCTTTCTAATGCCGACCCTTAAATACAGTTCCTCATGTTGTGGTGACCCCCAACCATAAAATTATTTTTGTTGCTACTTCATAACTGTAATTTTGCTACTGTTAGTGAATCGTGTTGTAAATATCTATGTTTTCCGATGGTCTTAGGCGACCCTGCTAGCGGTTCTACAGGTCATGACCCACAGGTTGGGAACCGCTGCTGTAGAGACTAAGACCATCGGAAAACACAGATATTTACATTACGATTCACTAACAGTAGCAAAATTACAGTTATGAAGTAGCAACGAAAATAATTTTATGGTTGGGGGTTACCCAACATGAGGAATTGTATTAAAGAGTCGCAGCATTAGAAAGGTTGAGAACCACTGACATAGACTGATAAAATAGAACTGAGAATCCAAAAATAATCCCTCATGTTTTTATTATTCAGTTGATATTGACAAGGATGCCAAGATAATTAAAGATGAAGAGATAATAGTCTTTTCAACAAATGGTATTGGGATAAGGAAATATCCACCTGCAAAAAGAATGAAGTTGGACCATTACCTGACACCAATACAAAATTAACTCAAAATGGATCAAAGACTTAAATATGAGAGCTAAAACTACAATATTCTTAGAAGAAAATATAGGTATAAATCTCTATGAATTTGGATTAGGCAATGGTTTCCTAGACTAAAAGCACAAACAGCAACAACAATGATAAACTGGACATTACATTAATTTTAAAAAATTAAAAACTTTTGTGCTTCTAAACACAACATCAAGAAAGTAAAAAAATTAACAGAATGGGAGAAAATTTTTGAAAATCATACATGAGATAAGGAACTTATTCTAGAATACATAAAGAACTCTTAACACTCAACAGTAAAGTACCCACACCACCCAGGAAGTGGTAGTGTTAAGTGGTGCAGTGTTATTTGAAACTGGATTGGGTTAAGTGTAAATATATATTGCAAACTCAGGGCAACCACTAATAAAAAAAAAAGTAAAACAAAAGGAAACAAAAAACAACCCACTACATCTGATATGCTAAGGAGAAAATGGAATCACACGCAATGCCCTATTAAAACCTGAAGAAAAAAAAAAAAACAGAAGAGTGGAAACAAAAATAAGAATAAAAGACAAGAGTAACAAATAGAAAACAGTAAAAAAAAATAGAGTATATGTTAATCCAACTATATGTTAATCATTTTGAATAGTCTAAATCCACAAATTAAAAGATAAAGACTGCTTGCCCAGCCTTTGTAGCACAGTGGCTGTGTTAACTTGTGAACCAGGAAATCACAGTTGGATTCCCAGTCAGAGCGCATGGCCACGTTGCAATAGGGGACATGCAGGAAGAAGCCAATCAATGATTCCCTCTCATCATCAATATTCCTATCTCTTGATCTCTCTCCTTTCCTCTCTGAAATCAATAAAATATATTTAAAAGACAGAGATTATCAAGATGGGTCAAAAAACAAGATCTAACAATATGTTGTCTACATGAAACCCATTTTAAATATGAAGACATATATAGATTAAAAATAAATGAATAGAGGCCCCAACTGCATGGCTCAGTTGCACCAGAAAGTTTGTGAGTTCAATTCCCAGTCAGGGCATGTATGGGAGGTAACCAATCACCCTCTCTCCCTCCTTCTCTCCATCCTTTCATCTCTCTCTAAAATGAATAAAAATGTTGCTCAGTGGTTGAGCATCGACCCATGACCCAGGAGGTCACAGTTCAATTCCCAGTCAGGGTACATGTCAGGGTTGCAGGCATAAACCCTAGTAGTGCAAGAGGCAGCCAGTCAATGATTCTCTCTCATCATTGATGTTTCTTTCTATTTCTCTCTTCCTCGCCCTTTCTTTCTCTGAAATCAATAAAACATATTTTTTTAACTAAAAATAAAAACATATCCTCAGGAGAGGATATTTTAAAAAGAAAATGGATGGAAGAAAATGTACCATGCTAACACTAATCAAAAGAAAGCAAAAGTAAATAAAGAAAGAATAGTTATAAAAAGAGGTATTACACAATGACATGAGGGTCAATTCTCCAAGAAGATATAATAATCCTTAACAGATATGTGCCTAACACCAGGCTACATGAGGCAAAACTAATAATATTGCAAAGAGAAATAGATGAGCCCACTATTATTGTTAGAGACTTCAGTACCCCTCATTAGAAATGAATAGATTCAGCAGCACAAAGTAAGGATATAGTAAAATTCAACAATTCCATTAACAAACTGGATATAATGGATATCTATAGACTACTTCATCCAACAACAGCAGAATACACATTCTTCTCAAATTCATATAGAACACTTACTAAAATAGACCATATTCTAGCCCATAAAACACATCTTAACAAATTTTATTTTTTTAATATATTTTATTGACTTTCTACAGAGAGGAAGGGAGAGAGATAGAGAGTTAGAAACATTGATGAGAGAGAAACATCCATCAGCTGCCTCCTCCACAGCCCCTACTGGGGATGTACCTGTAACCAAGTACATGCTCCTGACTGGAATCAAACCTTGGACCTTTCAGTCCATAGGCTGATGCTCTATCCACTGGGCCAAACAGATTTCAGCGTAATTTTAAAGAACATAAATCATACACTGAGAGGCCAGATTATTATGATCTCTCAATGCATAATAATCTGGCCACTAAGTGTATATCCTACATAATAAAAAACTAATATGCAAATTGTCCCCTCAACCAGGAATTTGACCAGCAGCAGGCTGGCCAACCACCCATGTCCCCTCTCCCTAGCCAGGCTGGCTGGACCTCACCTATGCACGAATTCATGCACTGGGCCTCTAATATACATATATGTATATATGCATATATGTATATATGTATATAGATATCTGTGTGTGTGTATGTGTGTGTGTGTGTGTGTATACTTACACACACTGAGTTGCCAGATTATTATGCATTCAGAGATCGTAATAATCTGGCCACCCAATGTATACTGTCTGTTATCAAACACAATGGAATTAAACTAGAAATCAATGACAGAAAGATGGTTGGAATGCCAAAATATACAAGCACTCAACATATTTATAAATAACACATGGTTCAAAAAAGAAATCTCAGGGAAATTTAAACAAATATTTTGAACTAAACAAAAATAAAAACACAAGTTAAAATTGTGAAATGCATTGAAAAGTGTGCTTAAAGGGATATTTATGTCATTAAGTGTGTATATTAAAAAGAAGATCTAAAATTATCTAAATTTCCACTCTAGAAAAATAGAAAGAGAAGAATGAATTAAGTCTAAAGTAAGAAGAAGAAAAAAAGAAATAAGGATTAGAGAATAATCAATGAAACTGAAAAAAGGAAATTAATAGAGAACACTAATTTACCCAAAAC
This sequence comes from Lasiurus cinereus, assembly GCA_011751065.1. Lineage (NCBI taxonomy): Eukaryota > Metazoa > Chordata > Mammalia > Chiroptera > Vespertilionidae > Lasiurus > Lasiurus cinereus. The sequence continues at coordinate 29,673,641 of JAAGEH010000452.1, read as the reverse complement.
CTAATCATTTAAAACATCAACTGTAGCCAGGACAACTAAGAAAAAAATAGAGGGGATACAAGTTACTAATATAAGAAATAAAAGAAATAGCACTACAAATTATATGGTCATTAAAAAGATAACCAAAGTATACTACAAATAACTCTGTTCCCACAAATTTCATAGCTTGAAATGCAATTGGCTAAATTCAAATTTGAAATGAAATAGGCTAATTCCTTGAAAGATACAATTTGCTAAAACTGACATGAGAAAAAATAGATAACTTGAATAGGCTTTTTTCTATTAAAGAAGTTGAATCACTAATTAATAATTTTTCAGAACAGAAAACACCAGGCCAAGATGGGTTCACTAGTGAATTCTACCAAATATTTAAGGAATAAATTATACCAGGTTTCTACAATTTCTTTCAGATGATAGAAGTAGAGGGAATATTTCCTAACTTATTTTATAAGGCTGTCTAGCATTACTCAAATACCAAAACCAGACAATGATATTACAAAAAAGTAAACTACAGATCATTATCTCTCATGAGCAAAAATCCTCAACCAATATTAGCAAATAAAATCCAACAATGTATAGAAAAAATTATGCATCATGACCCAGTGGGATTTATCTCAGGTATGCAAGACTGGTTCAAGATTAAAAAATAAATTAATGTAACCCATCACATCAATAGACTAAAAAAGAAAATAATGTGATCTTATCAATAGGTGCAGAAAAAGCATTTGACAAAATTCAAAACCCATTCATTATATAAAAAAAATTGCTCAGCAAACTAGAGGGGAACTTCTTCTCAACTTGACAAATAAATATCTACAAAAACCCTTCAACTAACAATATTTAATGGTAGGAAACTCAAAGTTTTCCCACTAAGATCAGGTATGATGCAAAAGTGTTCCCTCTTCCATTCCTTTTCAGCATTGTACTAGAAGTTCTAGCTCAATGCAATAAGACAATAAAAGGAAATAAAAAGTATAATATTGGAAAAGAAGAAATAAAACTGTACTAGTTCACAGATGACATTATCACCTATATACAAAATCCAAAATAATCAACAAAACACTTTTGGAAATAATAGTAATTATAGAAACGTTGTAGGATACAAGGCTAATCTGCAGAAGGTTAACCATTTTCCTAGTACTAGCAATGAACAAGTGGAATTTTAACTTTAAAACACAATATCATTAAAAAAAAAAAAAAGGAATAAGGGAGAAACCAAGATGGCAGCATAGGTGAACACCGAAACTGCTGCCTCACATACCAATTTCAAAACTACAGCTAAAAGACAGAAAGGACATCATCCAGAACCATAAGAAAGCTGGCTAAGTGGAAATTCTACAACTAGAAGGAATGAGGGGAGCTCACAAAGACTCAGAGAAGCTGCAAAAAGCTCAGGTATAGAGACACATGCGTGGAGAGGACAGGCCTCAGGGTGCCTGGCAGGCTTCCTCTAGAGGGAGGGAGATGGAAACTCCCGGCTGCACTGAGCCCCAGTTCTGACTACACTGAACCCTAGTTCTGGGTGAGACTCAAACGGGGGAGTCTGGATTGTAATGAAAAGGGAGCAGTGCACAGAAACTTAGGAAAGCTGTGAAAGGCAGAGGTCTGGAGGTGCATGCACGAGTGCACACAAAGAGCACTGACTGCTGATTGTGCCAGGGCTTTTCTAGCAGGAGGAAGATGTAACCTCCTTAACTGAATGAAATGCAGTTCAGACTGCATTGAACCGCAGTTTCGGGTGAGACCCTGGAGACCCAGACTCATAAGGGTACCTGCAGTGCATAGAAACTCAGGGGAGCTTCGAAAGGCAAAGGGCTGGAGACATGCTTGACTGTGTGCAGAGAGGGCTACAGCAATTACCGAGGGGCACTGAGACTCAGGGGCCTCATAGGGCAGGGCTGACAGGAAGGCAAGGCTGTCTGCTCAGCCCTGAGACTCTGCCCCATCAAGCTGAACACAGAGGCTTTTGCAATTTTGCGAGTCTTGTCTCATAAGACTGACTCCAGCACCGAAGTTCTCCTGGCATAGGCACAGCTGATCCTCACAGCCAGTTGGCTTGGAGGTCAATTCCCCCCAGTGATACCAACAACAATCAAGACTTAACTACAACAAGGCTGTACACACAATCCACAAAGGCGTGCACCAAGAGTGTCTACCTCAGGTAACTGGGGAGGCGGAGCTACTGGGCCATATAAAACAACTAGCACATAAAGCTACTCTACCAACTCAGGGAAGCAACAAAAATGCAGAGACAAAGGAACAGATCACAAATTAAAGAAATGGAGGAAAACAAATGACTGGATATGGAGTTCAAAACCATGGTTATAAGGTTTTTCAAGAATTTCCTAGAAAAGATCGATAAATTTAACAAGACCCTTGAAGATATGAAAAAGAACCAACTAGGAATTAAACATACACTGACTGAAATAAAAAAATATTATACAGAGACCTAAAAGCAGACTAGAGGAAGGCAAGAGTCAAGTCAAAGATTTGAAATACAAAGAAGCAGAAAACACTCAACTGGGGAAAAAAAGAAAAAAAAGAATCCAAAAATGTGAAGATAGTGTAAGGAGCCTCTGGGACAACTTCAAGCATACCAACATCAGAATTATGGGGGTGCCAGAAGAAGAGAGAGAGCAAGATACTGAAAACCTATTTGAAGAAATAATGATCGAAAACTTCCCCCATGTGGTGAAAGAAATAGTCTTACAAGTCCAGGAAGCACACAGAACCCCAAACAAAAGGAATCCAAAGAGGACCACACCAAGACACATCATAATTAAATGCCAAGAGCAAAAGACAAAGAATATTAAAAGCAGCAAGGGGAAAATAGTTAATTACTTACAAGGGAGCACCCATACCAATGTCATCTGATTTCTCAACAGAAAGTATGCAGGCCAGACAGGAGTGGCAAAAAATATTCAAAGTAATGATAGCAAAAACCTACAACCAAGATTACTCTACCCAGCAAAGCTATCATTCAGAATTGAAGGGCAGATAAAGAGCTTCACAGATAAGAAAAAACTAAAGGAGTTCATCACCACCAAACCAGTATTATATGAAATGCTGAAAGGTATCTTTAAGAAAAGGAAGAAGAAAAAAATAAAGATAAAAATTATGAACAACAAATATCTATCCACAAGTGAATCTAAAAATCAAGTGAATACAAAATCTGGTAAACAGAATAAACTGGTGAATATAATAGAATCAGGGGCATAGAAAGGGAGTGTACTGACAATTCTCAGGGGGAAAGGGATGGGGAGTGTGTGGGAAAAGACTGGACAAAAATCGTACACCTATGGCTGAAACTGGTTTGGCTCAGTGGATAGAGTGTTGGCCTGTGGACTGAAAGGTCCCAGGCTTGATTCCGGTGCTGATCAATGTTTCTCTCTCATCCATGTTTCTAACTCTGTATCCCTTTCCCTTCCTCTCTATAAAAAAATCAATAAAATACATATATATATTTTAAAAATCGTACACCTATGGATGAGGACAATGCGGGGGGAGGTAAGGGCAGAGGGTGAGGTGGGAACCAGGTAGAAGGGAGCTATGGGGAAAAAAGGAGGAACAATTGTACTTTATCAACCCAGGGAAACAACAAAAATGATTTATTAAGTTAAAAAAAGGAATAAAACACAATATCATTTACATTAGCACCAAAAAATTAAATACTTGTTTATATATCACAAACAATATATGTCGAAGATCTATATAAGGAAAACTACAAAATTCTGATGAATAAAATCAAAGAACTAAATAAATGGAAAGATAGTCCATGGTCATGGATAGGAAAACTCAATATTGTCAAGATGTCAGTTTTTCCCAACCTGACCTATGGATTCAGTGCAATCCCAATCAAAACCTCATCAAGGTATTTTGTGGATATTGATAAACAGATTCTAAAATTTGGAGAGGCAAAATATCCAGACATCTATTGAAGGAGAAGAAAGTTGAAGGAACGACATGACCTGACCTCAAGATTTACTGTAAAGCAACAGAAATTAAGACACCACAGTGTTGGTGGGAGACTAGACAAATAGATCAATGGACAGAATAGAGGGCCCAGAAATAGAACCACATACATAAAATTAACTGTTCCTGGACAAAGGAGAAAAGTCGATACAATGGAGAAATAATAGTGTTTCAACAAATGGTGCTGGAACAACTTGGGCATCCACATGCAAATAAATAAATCAATAAATCTAGAACAGACCTTAAAGCCTTTATAAAAATTAACTCAAAATGGATCACACACATAAATGTACAATGAAAATTTATGAAGTTCCTAGAGAATAACATAGGAGAAAATCTGGACATTCTTGGTTGGGTAAGTCAATGACTTTGAAGCTATGACACCAAAGGGACAATCCTTGAAAAAACAATTGACAAGCCAGACTTAATAAAAATTGTAAACTTCTGCTCTGTGAAAGACCATGTCAAGAGAATGGAAAGACAAATCATTAGACTGGGAGAAAATATTTGCAAAAGACACCTTTGATAAAAGACTGCTATCCAAAATTCAGTTGGCCCTTATATACTCAGGTTTCCCATCTGCTGATTCAACCAACTACTTATCAAAATTATCAGGAAAAGAAGTGAACTACAGTATGTAGTTAGGCCTATAATGATAGTTGAGTCTGTACTAAACATACACAGACTTTTTTCTTGTTATTATTCCTAAACAATACAGTATAAGTATTTGTATATCATTTATATTGTACTAGAAGGTGCATGAAATTCTGGCACAGAGGGGAGGGTTCCCTCAGCCCAGCCTGCACCTTCTGACCATTCCAATCTGGGACCCCTCGAGAGATGTCTGACTGCCGCTTTAGGCCTGATGCCAGGGATCAGGCTGAAGTTGGCAGTCAGACATCCCTCTCACAATCCTGGACCCCTGGCTCCTAACTGCTCACTTGCCTGCCTGGTCACTCCCTACTGCTGGCCTGGTCACACCTAACTACCCCCTCCCTGCCAGCCTGGTTCCCCCTCACTACCCCCCTGCCAGCCTAATTGCCCCCAACTGCACCACCCCCCAACCAGCCTGGTAACCTGTAACTGCCCCCTCCCTGGTCACCTTTTACTGCCTCCTGCCAGCCTGGTTGCCCCTAACTGCCCCATGCTAGCTTGGTCACTCCTCACATGCCTCCCCCAACCCCAACTGGCCTGATTGCCCCACACAGCCTGCTTGTTCAGTCATTTGGTCATCTCTCACTAACTCTCCTGCTGGCCTGGTCAAAAGCAACCATCTTTTGAGGGTAAGATGGTCAATTTGTATATTACCTCTTTATTATATAGGATTAGGCATAACAAGTAATCTAGGGATTATTTTTTTAAATAAATCTTTATTGTTCAGATTATTACAAATATTCCTCTTTTTTCCCCCAATAGCTCCCCTCCACCTGGCTCCCAACACACCCTCTGCCCTTACCTCCCCCGCATTGTCCTCATCCATAGGTGTATGATTTTTGTCCAGTA